>JADRCD010190704.1:0-29412 GCA_019843815.1 Montemys delectorum | reverse complement strand
CTTTAAGAAAATCCTCCCTGCCATAGCTTTGCACTAAGTGTTCCTTTTTGAACAAAGTCTGTGCTTTATCTATACTCTATTAGTGGAACTTAGAAGTTTTTATCTTGAATTGCATTTCATAGTGTACGTTCTGTATCTGTCCCCTTCTGTTATATATCTGATTGTTTTCAAGGGGCTGTGGGGATTGTGAATGCACTGATGGCGATAGTGCTCAAACGATTAAGCTACTAAGTCGCATTGCCTGTTTTCATTATGAAGAAACGCATTCACCTAACAGAAGCTAGAGTGTTTGAGACCCAAGTTTGGGAGAAGAAGTCTGCAGACAGCTGGAGAAACACCACTTTGGCATCAGCTGGGCCAGTGAGGCAAAGAGCTTGATGCAGGTGGGCTTAGGTGAAGGGGAAAGAGGGCATTTTCAATTTGTGATTTTTATTTTTTCCTGTGAAGTAAAAAAGCAAGGTCATTTGGTAAGAATGAGGAGGGCCATGGGTGAGGAAGGCAATGCATATTCATTATAGAGTCTGAATACACATCAGTGTGTGCATGCAGTAACTCTGTCCATGCCTGCATATAAATATTAAATTACAATTATAAGAAGCCACTGTTGTTCATGCTCTTTCATTTGGTCCTAAAAACCTAAAACTAAAAACAGAGTCACTTATACTGAAGTTCCACATCATTGAACAGAAAGCAAGTTGTACCTGCCCTGCTGAGAAATCACAGTATAGAGATAGCTGCGCTTCCCTGAACAGTCCAGTTTAACTAGGACCAGTAACAACATTAAATACTTTACAAAGTAACTTGCTGTTCAGTTCTCTGTTCTGTTTCCTTGTCCTCATCCCTCATCTTACAAGCAAAGCAACTTTGGAGCTATCTGGCTATTCTCTGCTTTTTGTTCTTTGTTTCTACTTTTCTGACCCCCACCTTTTTTTTTTTTTTTTTTTTTTTATTTAATACAATGAGCCTCTGCTGCCTGGCTTATCACAACACTTACTCTATTTACAGAACAGAAAGTACCTCAAGTCTAGAACCTCACAGACTCTTAAGAAGTTTAAATTAGATGTGTGCTCATTTGGTCTCTCTACACGTGTGAGGAAGATTGTGAAGCAAATAGCAAGAGTTCCACAAGATAGTCATATTCAAGTGCTGGGTTGTGGTCTTTGGAATGGAGATAGAATTGTGGAGCTTGGGAAGAAGGAGTCTAGGTGAGGGAGGAGTAACTGGATGAGAGAGCTGGAAGGATGGGAGGTTCCATAGAGGCGTATCTGAACCGAAGACATCAACAGAGGAATATACCCATGCAGAATGTAGCTGCTAGTGAGTAACTGGGGTGTTGGATTATGGAGATGGTGAAACAAATTGATTTTGAAGGATGACTTTGTAGGATAATAGAATCTCAGATGACAGTGAGAGAGTTAACAAAGCCTAGTTCAAGATCACAAAAGCACTGGGTGTGTGAATCCAGGCGATGGTGACACATGAAACATAAGGATTGCTTGCAGCAACTGTAGCAAGCAACTGCCATTGTAGCAGAACAAAAAAATAATGGGTTTATCAATGATTCTTTCCCCTGCTCCCTCCCCTGCACCAGTCCCTACCCCACAATCAATTAAGTATGTGCTTACATCCTATACAGATTGTAAGCTGCTGTTAGCACCCACTCTAATTCTTCACAGGATAGATATTTCCTCTTGTGTTCAAAGCTCAAGTTAGCAAATTGGAAACATTTTCTTCATGGCTCTTATGCTTGAAGTATTGAGTTATTGGTTTCTGATTTCCTCTTGTCTTTTAGAGGGCAATAATAGATTCAGTACTGTTGTCCACTTACTGTTCAGGCTGATTGACTTGTGTTTATTTGACTCTATTAACAAAATAGCCCCCAGTAAGCATGAACAGCATGGTAGAGCATGGAATCCTAGAAATCATGAGATGAAGTCATATCAGTGTCTACTAGTATCATTAAACAGTGTCCAGCAAGTGCATAATTTCTTTATGAATGATGCCTGAGACCTACTCAGGATCACCTCTCCCCATTACCTTGTGACTTTATCTGTCTTTACATGAAGGTCATTTTGAATTTGTTTGCTAGGAATAACAAATGAAAAACATTCCTGGAAGAAGCACTGTTCATACCAAGATTTCAAACTAGATATTATAACATCACCACATCTTTATGTTCCCTGCTCCCCCTTTGCCCAACATTCTAAATTCTAAAGAAAAGTTGAAGCAAAATAATTAAGACTCTAAGTCTTAAGAAAAGGATCTTTCCTTTATTTACAATTTTTTTTTCCGAGACAAGGTCTCTCTGTGTAGCCCTGGCTGTCCAGGAACTCACTCTGTAGACCAGGCTGGCCTCAAACTCAGAAATCCACCTGCCTCTGCCTCCCAAGTGATGGGATTAAAGGCGTGTGCCACCACTGCCCGACTGCAAAATTCTTTATTTACAAGAATATCTTGGGATTTTAGAATTACATCAGAATCTGCAGTGGTCCACCTTATTCTTCAATTTTATGTAAAACAGACATAAAACATGCACATTACTATGAGGTTTGATTTGAACAAAATAATACCTTTTTGCCTAAGTTGCTACAGGAGTTAGTCTTACTAGCCAAGAGTATTTCATTAACCCTTTGTTCCACAAGTTTATATCATATAATGATTTTATTTCTAATCAATAAATATATTTTAAATGCAACTAGGCATTTTTATAGTGTCAGTGTTGATTCCTTGTTCTGGCCAGTGAGATGATTAAAAAAAGAGAGAGATGCACCTAGGACATCAAAACGCAGGTCAACATGTAGCCTTGTGACCCAATGACCCAATGCCCCAATGCTTTGAGGTCATTAACTTTTGGGTTTTCTAAGATGGATTAGGCTTTCTCAGGAGTGGGCTTGCTCTCTGTCTCATCCACAGTTTTTAGGATGCTGGTCCTTGAATCAATCTTGTTTCCTTCGCCCCAACTTTCTCCTTCTGAGTATTGCATTTGGTGTTTTGACTATTATGTGATGGGAGGAATTTCTTTTCTGGTCCAGTCTATTTGGAGTTCTACAGGCTTCTTGTATGTTCATGGGCATCTCTTTCTTTAGGTTAGGGAAGTTTTCTTCTATAGTTTTGTTGAAGATATTACCTGGCCCATTACATTGAGAGTCTTCACTCTCTTCTATACATATTATCCTTAGGTTTGGTCTTCTCATTGCATCCTGGATTTCCTGGATGTTCTGGGTTAGGAGCTTTTTGCTTTTTGCATTTTCTTTGACTGTTGTGTCAATGTTTTCTATGGTGTCTTCTGCCCCTGAGATTCTCTCCTCTATCTCTTATATTCTGTTGGTGATGTTTGCATCTATGACTCCTGATTTCTTTCCTAGGTTTTGTATCTCCAGGGTTGTCTCTCTCTCTCTGATTTCTTTATTGTTTCTATTTCCATTTTTAGATCCTGGATGGTTTTGCTCATTTCCTTCACCTGTTTGATTGTGTTTTCCTGTAGTTCTTTAAGGGATTTTTGTGTTTCCTCTTGAAGGGCTTCTAGCTATCTGTGTTCTCCTGTATTTCTTTGAGGGTGCTAATTATGTTTTTCTTAAAGTCCTGTATAATCTCCAGGAGAAGTGGTTTTAGATCTGAATCTTGCTTTTCTGGTGTGATGGTGTGTCCAGGACTTGGTATGGTGGGAGTATTGGGTTCTGATGATGCCAAATAACCTTGGTTTATGTTGCTTATATTCTTATGCTTGCCCCGCACCATCTGGTTATCTCTAGTGCTACCTGCCCTTGTTAAATCTGACTGGAGCCTGTTCTTCCTGTGATCCTGGTTGTGTCAGAACTCCTCAGAGTCAGGCTGTCTCTGTGATCCTGTGATTCTGGGATCCTGTGATCCTGGGCTTGTTAGAGCACCTGGGAGTGGAGTTTCTTCTGGGTGTTGTGGGACTGGCTGCGGAGCTTGCGCCCAAGTTCTGCTCAAGGCACCGGCCGGCCCAGACAGATTGGAAGGAATCTCTAGCATTGCTTCTTAAAATGCATTCATTTTGAGTTGTGGGAATCTACATGTGTATTTTACATAATATGACTATTCTCTCATGAATAGAATGTTCTTGTGCACAACTACCATTAAATATAGAAATCAACATAAGTGTTTGGTAGAAGCTTTTCATGATGTTTAAAAGTGTGTGCTGATGGTTTCGATAGTACTCAGGAATCTCCTAATTATTGAGAACAACACAACGGACCGATTTACATGCCTTTTGTTCCTATGAAACACCCCACTTCTGATAGCCTGTGAGAGTAGCTTCATTTTAACCTATGCATTGGCACGAAAGGGCTAATTCTCATTCTTTCCATTGCAAAGGAGTCATGTGCCTTACTTAGGGAGAAACATACACAACATGAAAAAGGTAAAACCATTGCTAAAACATATTTAACAGAAAAGAAAATTATTTTTATAAAGTAAACTTGTTAGAGAAAAGATCAATGAAATAAATCCTTTTGGCCAATACAAGACTCAAGTGTCTGTGATTTTAATGAACAATAGGAACGAAATGATAGTTTAATTATGATTTCATTTTTCTTGACTACCTATTTCATTTTCCTTTTACTCTACTTATATTTATGTATGAGTGGAGATTTTATCTGGTTGAACACACCTAACTTTAATCCCTTGCAATACTATCTCTATGTGGTTATTGTTATTTTCCTATTAACATTCAACAAATCCACATTGGACCTAGCAGAAGAATACTGAGTAGGTATTATGTAGCAATTCCTCTAAATTAAAACATTCCATCCTGGAGTGATCCTCATTAAGACTCAGGAAGTAGACAAATCTTACAAGGCTCAAGAATACAAACAACTGACAAGTCTCAGGATGTTCCTGAGATTTGCATGATTCATTAAGCCATAGGCTCAGGTTATATCAATAGCAAGGATAGTTGGGGAGAGGAGACTGTCTGACCTGTGAATTTGTCTGTAAGTCAAGTAATGCAGAGATGTAACTGAAATAGTTCAATGAATATATGTTATATGTAAGCATTTTCAACTGAGATTCCCTGATTTTTTGTTTTTAATACTGTGTGTTCCTTTCCTCTTGTGTTTTGAATGTAATCATCATGCTTATCTTTCTTTTCAGTCTGCTTCGTTGTTCTGTTGTAACCTCCCAGTGGGAAGTCCAGCGCTAATATTGTGTGCTTGCTTTCTCTGGCTATGGTAAAACTTTCTTTTTGTCTTTTATGGATTTAGATTGGGTCTTCACATTCAATAGAGCTTTAGTTGTAAGAATCTAGATGACTTTATGTGAAGGTGTTTTCCATTAGAAAACATTAGTATTTGTTTTTGTCAAGTACTTTTTTAGTATTACCAATCTTGACCAATGACTTAAGTTTTATATTTATAAAGAATGCCCAAAGAAGGCTTAGCAGAAACACAAATTCTGTTTTTCTTAAAGTAGGAAAACAACTGGAGAAAGGACACCAAGGTTTGATTCAAAGCTCTACAGATCTTGTTGGATTCCCCTCTTAGAACTTCCTTCATTCCTCTGTTGAGGGACATCTGAGTTCTTTACAGCTTCTGGCTATTATAAATAAGGCTGCTATGGATATTGTACTGGCTGGTTTTGTGTGTCAACTTGACACAGGCTGAAGTTATCACAGAGAAGGGAGCTTCAGTTGGGGAAGTGCTTCCATGAGACCCAACTGTGGGGCATTTTCTTAATTAGTGATCAAGAGGGTAGGGCCCCTTGTGGGTGGTGCCATCCTGGGCTGGAAGTCTTGGGTTCTATAAGAGAGCAGGCTGAGTAAGCCAGGGGAAGAAAGCCAGTAAGGAACATCCCTCCATGGCCTCTGCATCACCTCCTGCTTCCTGACCTGCTTGAGTTCCAGTCCTGACTTCCTCTGGTGATCAACAGCAATGTGGAAGTAAGCTAAATAAACCCTTTCCTCCCCAACTTGCTTCTTGGTCATGATGTTTGTGCAGGAATAGAAACCCTGACTAATACAGATATAGTGGAGCATGTGTTCTTATTACATGTTGGAGCATTGTACTGGCTAGTTTTGTGTGTCAACTTGACACAGGCTGGAGTTATCACATAGAAGTGAACTTCAGTTGGGGAAATGCCTCCATGAGATCCAGCTGTGGGGCATTTTCTCAATTAGTGATCAAAGGGGTGGTGCCATCTCTGGGATGGAAGTCTTGAGTTCTATAAGAGAGCGGGCTGAACAAGCCAGGAGAAGCAAGCCAGTAAGGAACATCCCTCCATGGCCTCTGCATCAGCTCCTGCTTCCTGACTTGCTTGAGTTCCAGTCCTGACTTCCTTGTGATAAACAGCAAAGTGGAAGTAAGCCAAATAAACTCTTTCCTCCCCAACTTGCTTCTTGGTCATGATGTTTGTGCAGGAATAGAAACTCTGACTAAGACAAGCATCTTCTGGGTATATGTCCAGAAGTGGTATTACTGTGTCCTCAGGAAGTACTATGTTCAATTTTCTAAAGAACCACCAGACTGATTTCCAGAGTTGTTGTATTAGCTTGCAATCCCACCAGATGTTCCTCAACAGAGGAATGGATACAGAAAATGTGGTACATTTACACAATGGAGTACTACTCAGCTATTAAAAACAATGAGTTTATGAAATCCTTAGGCAAATGGATGGAAATATCATCCTGAGTGAGGTCACCCAATCACAAAAGAACACACATGGTATGAACTCTCTGATAAGTAGATATTAGCCTAGAAGTTTGGAATACCCAAGATACAATTCACAGACCACATGAAGCTCATGAAGAAGGATAACCAAAGTGTGGATACTTCAGTCCTTCTTAGAAGGGGGAACAAAATACCCATGGTAGGAAATACAGAGACAAAGTGTGGAACAGAGACTGAAGGAAAGGCCATCCAGAGACTGCCCCACCTGGGGATCCATCCCATATACAATCACCAAACCCAGACACTATTGTGGATGCCAACAAGTGCTTGCTGACAGGAACATGATATAACTGTCTCCTGAGAGGCTCTGCTAGTACCTGGCAAATACAGAGGTGGATGCTCTCAGTCAACCATTGGACTGAGCACAGGGTCCCCAATGGAGGAGCTAGAGAAAGGACCCAAGGAGCTGAAGGGGTTTGCAGCCACATAGGAGGAACAACAATATGAACCAACCAGTACCCCCAGAGCTCCCAGGATCTAAACCGTCAACCAAAGAGTACACATGGAGGGACTCATGGCTCCAGCCACATATGTAGTAGAAGATGGCCAAGTCGGTAATCAATGGGAGGAGAGGCTCTTGGTCCTGTGAAGGTTCTATGTCCCAGTGTAGGGGAATGTCAGGACAGGGAAATGGTAGTGGGTAGGTTAGTGAGCAGGGGGAGGGCCAGAAAGGGATAGGGGATTTTCTGAGGGGAAACCAGGAAAGGGGTAATGTTTGAAATGTAAATAAAAAAAATACCTAAAAAAAAAAAAAAAAAAAAAAAGCTTCCTTCAGGACATACAGTATTCTATCTATTGCAGAAATTGACTCCCAGAAGACCCTCTTTGTCATATAAAGTTTCATTCAAAAGTATATTTAAGACATTACTATGAATGAAACATTGTTTCTTAAGTGTGAACTCTGTACAACTATGCTATATTAATTATTTTTTTATATGGTGGGTGATGGAGGATAGATCTTTTCCCTTCTCCTTTTGATGGAATATATTTTCATGTTCTTTATCTTACTGCTTTGGTTGACACACACACACACACACACACACACACACACACAAACACACATCTGTAGTATAACATAAAAATGAGAAACTAACTTTTTGTAGGTTAAATAAGAAATTATTGAAATATGTATGTGTGTTTGTGTGTGTGTGTTCTCTAACACATGTTTTAAAGCAGGATTTACCCTCTATCTTGCTGATCTGTATTTTCTTGTAAAACATTTAGGTCTGTTAGTGATACCTTTCAATATTCATTTACATTTGGGATTCCTGGAGCAGCCAAACATTGATTAGAATGTTTCCTTGATTGAGAAGGCAGGCAGAGCCTTGGGCCAACACAGTGTACATAATAAATGGCAATCAGACTAAATAGACATTTTAGACTAAAAATCAACAGTAAATATTTGAGGTTATAAGCTTGGATGAGAAGGGAGCCTATGCAGTTAACATAGATGAAGGACAGACTATGGCGTAGCTGTAGGCAACTAAAGAAGCTTTTCTCTATTTTAAGGAAGGAGTTATTTAATGTAGAATTTAAGTTCTACTGGAAAACATGGCCCTGATAGTTATATGACATTTTTCTTCAAGAAAAGAAATAAAATGCATCTGTATGTTAACATAAAATGAGAAGCTAAGTTTTTGTAGGTCAAATGAGAAATTATTGAAATCTAAATCCAGTCTGAGGGTTGGAGAGATGACTAATAATGTTAGAGCATTGCTCCAGAGGGTCTAGATTTGGCTCACAGCACCCACACACTCACAGAACTCACTACTACTTGTAATTCCAGTTCTAGGCAATCTAACACTCTCAGCTTCTACAGGCACCTGCATGCATATGATGCTCATAAAGACAAGCAAATACACACACACACACGCACACACACACACACACACATGCACACACACACACAATGCACACACACACATACACACACATACACACAGACACACAGACACACACACTCACAGTCCAGATCATCTATCTTTCTTTCTTTTTTTTTTGTAATAAAAGTTATGTTGTATAACAAAAGATAATAATAAAAAACCAACACATTGAAGTTGAACAAGTCAAGCCATCAAAAGGAAAAGACACCCAAGAGTAGTTATAAGAATCAAGGACCACTCATTTACACACTCAGGAATCTGATAAAAATACTCAACTGAAAGCTGTAATAGATACACGGAGGATCTGGTGCAGAGCTGTGCGGGCCCTGTGATTGCTGCTGCAGTCTCTGAATTCATATGAGCTTTGCTCATTTGATTCAGATGCTCTTGTCCTCCTGTTGTCCTCCATCTCTCCTGACTGACTCTTCCATTCTTTCTTCATTCTCTTTCATGGGGTAACTTGAGCTAGGAGGGGAGGGATTTGATGGAGATGTCCCTTTTAGAGCTGAGTGTTCCAAGGTCTCACACTCTGTGTAATGTCTGGCTGTGGGTCTCTGGATTTGTTCCCATCTGCTACAGCAGGAAGCTTTTCTGATGCTTGATAAATACAATCTATGACAATAACAACAATTTCATCAGAAGTTATTTTTATTGTTACTTTTTATTAGACCAGTAGTATTTGGTTTTACCCTAGGTCTCTGGGCTATGTAGTCTTTGGTTCTTGGCTACCCAAGCAGTACAGGATATAGATTCCATTTTTTGGAGTGGGCCTTAGGTCAAACCATACATTGGTTAATTATTCCTACAAGCTTTGTGCTACCACTGCCCTAGCATATCCTGTTGGGAACTTCAGATCTGAGTGTTAGGAAAACAGTAAAGCCTGATAAATCAGATGATGGTGGACCAAATAAGATGGGTATTGAAAGAGAAAATGTTTGCTGTTTTCAACCAATGTATTTCATCACTTATAGAGAAGTATGTCAGAGATTTTCCAAAGTTCTAGATAACTTCGGTTTTTAGTCCATGCAGGTATCATTTACATTGTTACCTTCCTGCTTTGATTGCAGGACAATGGGGTTTTTATCATAGGGTTTTGTATGTTTCTCAAAGACCAGTTTTACAAATATCTGAAATGCTTTTTAAATTTTTAATTTTTTTTTTTATATTTTAAAGTTAGACCATTTAATCTGATTGGAAATAACCATTTCTACAAATACATCGATGTGACTTTTGAAAGACTCTGCTACGATTTCCCTGTAACCTTGTGACGTATACTTGGTTATAACTATGTCTTTATTTTTAATACTTCATTTATTCCATGCATTTATGCCAGGAGGGAAAAACACAATAGAGAAAGTCCATTCTTTTGTCCCCAGGTGTTTATGTTGTTGAAAGTCGACTTAAGGATTTTGAGTTTAGGCAAGACAGTGTAATTGCAGCAGCCAGGCAGAGTAGACAGCAGTGGTACAGTACAGATGTTCTCTTAGTTGTGTGGCTATGATTCTTCATGAGATATGCATGTACCTTCATACAAATAATCCAAGTAATGCACTAACCCATGAGTTTCTTCTTCTTTCTCCAATATGAAGTTTGATTTGCATAATATATATATAAGCAGCAATAAATTTTATCATTAATGCACCAATAAAGCACATTACCCTGCCAGTGACTATGTTCTTCATTCTTCTAGCCTCTGCCATAGGATTTTTCTTTTCTCTGTTTCTCTCACAGCCTTGGGCATCCATCTGACCATGACTGACAAGGCTGTGCTCTGGGGGATGGATGCTACATTTCTGTCAACACCTCTGATCTCTTTGCTTGGCAGCTCCGTTTAATTACCTAAAACCCAACTCAGTGGTTGGTTTAGTACTTTCCTTGATTATGTGAAATCACCTGCAAGTTACCATGTTTAAAAGTGGCACGGATTTGGTCAAACTACACATTCTTTAGGTGTCCCCATAATTTTCTAATCACATTCTCTAGTTTGGGTCATCCCCCTTCACTATTCTATTTCATTTTAATATCATTACCAATCTTTTTGGCTCCTTTTTCTGAGTATATTGAAAGACTTATCATTTCTTACATTTTCCTAAGCCATTCTTTCTGATCCAAATAACTATGTTAGTCTCTTAACTGCTCCTAATCTCTTCCAGTGGTGCTGAGTCATAGGAGAGCATAATTCATAGCATGTCACTCGTTTGCTCAAGACAGTCCACCAGCTCCAGCTGGTGTCTCCTAGTCTTCAGAAGAAAGCCAAAAATCCTCTCTGAGAAGGTTACTACAGTGGATAGGGTCAGATCCTGGATCCTGGCAGCTCTAACAAGCCAAGCTTAGCCGGCTGCTCTTGAAAGGCCATCTACACAATTAATAGTGAAGCACAGAGAAAGAACATTTGCTTTTTCAATGTGACCACATTAGGAAGAGGAAGAAAGAACTCCATTGACAGCCCTCTGTGGCTCCCAAGTCATTTTGGGGGCCTTGACATGAGGTTTAGGTTTAAATAGAGATCAATAGGTTTACCTACCTAAGCAGACTTGTTCGAAGTGTGACCTTGCCCATCTCTGTGGTCTCAGCAACATCTCTCCTGTAATGTGGTCTATTTTTAGGACAGTGAGAATCTTCTTCCAGGAGACAGGCTCTCACTCTGCCTAATACCAGGGCCTTCTCCTTCTCTTTCTTCCAGCATAACACCTCTGGGGAAATTCCAACAGCTTGGTGACCAAAATAGGAGCTGGGGGAGGGGCGGGGAATGACAAGTCTTCCTTTAGAATAAATATCTCCATCCCTGCCATGCTGGCTAGATGGTGGTTATGTTCCTTTGCTAGCTTTTTGATCAAATGACAGACCAAACTTCCACGCTGCACCTTTCCTCAACGTGACCTAGCTGTACTGACCATATTGCTTGGAAATGCTAGGCATTTTCCTGCATCAGGGACCATATTCCATCTATGCCGACTGTGAAAGACACTCTTGTCCCAGACAGAATCAATTCCAGCTCCTCACTTTCCTAACCCAAGGATCGGAAAAGAGACACAGAAGAGAGGGGAGGACAAGTTTGCTATATATTATTCCATTTATCTACCTCTCTCTTCCATGCCTTGTTTTACACTTGCACATGGGTGTGCCACTAAGAGTTTTATCAGGGTTGTATCCTTCAAGTGTAAATAATCTGGCTGTGTTTCATTGCGCGTGGCAATGTGGACCTTTGCCTAATGGAAAAGACACAGTGTTAATGAAGCATGAGTAGGGGAGGTCTGAACCTCACACAGAACAGTCTCAATCACCCAGAAGTAAAGAAATGATTGCTATAGTTCTGGGATTTTCCTTTCTGATCTCAATGAGTGTGGTGGTTTGAATAAGAATGGCCCCCATAGGTCATATATTTCAATGTTTAGTCACTAGAGAGTTGCAATATTTGAGAAGGATTAGTAGGTGGGACCTTGTTGGAGTAGGAGTGGCTTTGTTGGAGAAAGTATGTCACTGGGGGTGGGCTTTGAGGTTTCCAAAACCCATGTCAGACCCAGTCTTTCCCTCCTCCTACCCTACCCCGTCTCTCTCTGCAGATCAGAATGTGGCTCTAAACTGCTTCTCCAGCATCACCTCTGCCTGCATGCCGCCATGCTCCCTGCCATGACGATAATTAACTAAACCTCTGAGGGTGTAAGCAAGCCACCAATTAAATGCTTTCTCTTCCGAGAGTTGCTGTGGTCTTGTTGTCTCTTCACAACAATATAACAGTGACCAGGGGAGTAAGTTACTTGATGCATGGGCATGGTTGGCATTAGAGAAAACTGAAGAACACGTTATGATTGATGCAATATATTTGTTAGAATGGTAGGAAACATGACCGTTGTGTACACAGTCTTGGAGCCAAAACTGATATTATCAGAGAGTTTGGAAAGAGAGGGAGGCAGCTTTAGTGCCCGCCAATCTCCAGCCCTTCTCTTTGCAATGTTACCTGCTATTCCCTGCACCTCTCTGGTATTTTTTCCCCTGTGACCTCTAATACCATGGGTAGTAGCATACTCTTAGGTTGAGCCCATCTAACACACAACCATAAACCACAGCTCCCTCAATGGCTTGGACAGTTTTCTTCTTGTTGTCAAAGTAAAACCTTTTCAAGCTGGAGAAGGCTGAGTGTGAAGGTGAAGTTCCAGATACTCTGAAACAGATGTCATTTTAGGTGCCACTCAAAGCACACCACACATATAGAAATCCATGCCTCCTACCTGAGTTAGGAGGGTTACACCCAAAAGCTACGAGCAGAGCCTTAGTGGGCAACTTTGGGCATGCATTTAGTGGTAAAGAGTCATTGTCTTGTATGTTTGAGGAAAAGACTCAATTACTACTTTCTTGGGAGCACAGAGATTATTTTTGTCTTTTGAATAAGTGTAGGAAGATTTCTGAAGGCTTCCAGCAGCTCATCTGACCACCTGTGGCTCTGAGCGTGTTGTAATGGCACGTTAGTTACATTTTGTTTGTAAGGTACTTACATAGTAGGGAAGTCTGTTATGTGGCTGACCTCATGCTTTGTGGTTAGTGATTCACCACCCTACACCTTCATCATTCTTATCCTTGGAAGAAAAGATAGGCTGAGAAGGAAGTGGACTTGACTTAACTTATTCCTAATAAATATCACTTAAACCTTTTAATGGGTCCATTAAAGTATCGATGTCAAACAAAAAAGCTTAGAACACATTAATTACATCTGTGCTGAGACAGATGGTATTTAAGAATGGAAACCGGTGTTTACTCATGTACTTTGAGAAACAAAGCACGTGGATGGATTTTCATGTCTTTCAAAAAAAGGTTTTATTTATTTTTATATGTATGTGTGAGTGCTTACATGTAGGCCTGTGTACCACATGCATGCCTGGTGCTTACAGAGGCCAAAAGAAGGAGTCAGATCTCCTGGAACTACTGTTACAGATGGCGATTATGGGCTACCATGTGGGTGCTGGGACTCAAACCTGGGTCCTCTGCAAGAGCATTTGGTGCTCTTACCTCTCTGGCCCCAACATTTTTAGTTTTATTTGGGAGTGTGGGAACTGGTACTATTAGAACGTGGACATTTCGGCAGTCAAAGCAATTTGTTCTCTTCATTTGATTTTTTTGGGGGAGAGCCTATATTTGGTGCAGTAAGGTAGAAATTAAATATCATTTTCACACAGCAAGGAGATACTAAGCATGTGTGTGTTGGCACTGGGGCTGTGTATGCTGCGTCTGATAACAATCAGGGCCAGACAGAGCTTTGTGAGGACTTGAAGCATCATGTGGAGATTGTCAGCATTAATAAAAGGGATGCAAGAATAGAACTTTGGCAAGTTTTTCTCCGATGTGACCATGTGAACACATTTTCTAAGACTTTTCTCAAGACTTAGGGGCAGGGGTTTGAGCAAACCTAGAGTCTTGGCTTCATAAGGATACTGTAAACCTTTCAGAAAAAATACCGACAATGTTAATTTTTTTTCTCATGTTAGAAAGGAGGCTTTGGACATCTTGAACGATGAAGATCTTCATCAGCCCATAGTTTTCATATGTTCATGTGGAAGATATAAAACAATCACTCGCTTGAAAATTTCAAAACCATGACTGTGACTTAGAGGTAGGTCAACACCATTTTACTCCCCTTCCAAAGGATGCTTGGAAGCAGTACTGATTTCCTTTCTCTCAACTTGGTTTCTATTCTCGACCCTGGATATCTCACTACTTTGGTGGGGATAAGTAAGCAAGAAAGTGCAAAAGAGATTCTTCATCAAACTCAGGGGAAAGAAACTTTCTCTTCTAGTAGGATCCTCTCAGGAAAAAGTATTCTAATCTACACAGGGAGCTGACTCCAAGCTCATCTTATATCAGGAGTAGAAAGAGAAAAACAATTAAAAAACTGGCACTTCCTGAGATGGTGTACCTGGAATTGTCTTTAAAAGATCATACAGTATGAGGACATCATCCTAAGGTCTAACCACTTCAATGTTTTTCATAACATATCACCACTGACAGTTCATATTTTCCTGTTCAACATTATGATACAGGATAAATAAGAGCATGGGTCTCTTCTATCATGACTAATGGGCCACAGAACAGTATTTAAATGACGAGTATCTCGATGCCTTCCTAGTATCATGTATATTATATATACATATATGCATGTATACATGTGTATAGTATATATGTATGTATATGTACATGTATATGCATGTATGTGCGTGTATTTGTACAAGATACATATACATGTATTTACACAGTATATATGTATAATATATACACATAAATGTATAAGTATATATGTATACATATATGTACTATGTATATATACTTATGCTATGCACATACATATACACATGTAGTATACACATGTGCAGGTAGGAGGAGAAATTTCACACGTAGAGATGACTCTCCTTTGTGCTCTCAGTATTCTGGTTGGCAGCTCCTCAATGGCAGAAACAGTCAGTCTAGATCAGAAAAGGCATAGAGTTTACCAAGTCAGGCTCACAGATTCTATTTTATCAAGCCCAGTTCTAGAATATCTTTCTCTGGAGCGAATGCATTTCGTGTGCTTCACTGGCTAATATCTTCTTTAGTTTACCCCGTTGTATTCCTCCCATGACTTCAAAACCTTGCCTTTCATAATAAGCCTGGAATTTCCTCCTGTGCTCCCTGGGGCCATCGGAGGTTTGCTTGGGGATGCCAGCGAGGATGAAGATTATGCAGATTACACAGAGAAGTAGACTAAGGCCACTCATCCTTACTTTTACTCAGAGTAAGTTTTCTTTTACCTATTTTATGTATTGTCTGTTTCTTAAATAATGACAAAAATGTGAATGTCACTAATTTTTGGCATCATTATCTGGCTAAGAAAAATCCCAGACACTACAATGTAATTTTGAACATTTGGCTGGGCTGATAGGCACTTCAAATTTTAATGCTCATCTCACAGAATTTAGCCCTTGTACATTATGATACAATTAATTATGTAATATTACTTTACAAATAAAAGAAGGATCGTAACATACCTTTGCTTAGTTCTAACGTACTCACAAAGGGTGATCTGTACCAAGAAAAAAATAAGAATGCCTTTATGCTCTTTCCAGCTTGTAGGATAATATAGAATAGAAGGTTGGTCTTTTTTTTTTTGGTTTTTCGAGACAGGGTTTCTCTGTGTAGCCCTGGCTGTCCTGGAACTCACTCTATAGACCAAGCTGGCCTCAAACTCAGAAATCCGCCTGCCTCTGCCTCCCAAGTGCTGGGATTAAAGGCATATGCCACTACTGCCCAGCAACATGGAAGCTTTCAACTAGCTGTATTAATTTGCTTTCTGTTACTGTGATAAATACCATGGCCAAAAGTAACTTGGGAAGGAAGTAGTGATGGCACTGCCCACTGTAGACTGGGCCTAACTTTATCAATCATCAATGAAGAAAGCACCTACAGACACACTCATAGGCCAGGCTGTTCAAGGCAATCCTCTAAGACCCTCTCAGATAGCTCTGAGCTGTGTCAAGTGGAAAGCTGAAGTGAACTAGAAACTAGAGAAACAGGCTTTGTGTAACACTTGTTCAAGATGATGGCTTTTAGCTATGATTAAAGTCCTGAGCCTGAGCCTGAGCCATTGAAAGTGGATACCCAGTTGAAGTCTGTCTTTTATTAATGTAGCAAAAAAACTGCAGTCAAGGTAATGTATTAAGAAAAGAATCTTTTTTTGGAGGAACAGTTTTAGAGTCTGAAAGCACAAAATTGCATAACTCCATTTGTTTAGGGTCTGATGGGGGGGGGACTCATGGCAGATAGCAATATGGAGGGGACATGGTTACAAGAGAGAGCCCACATGGCAAGGCAAGAAGCCAAAGAAAATGGGGAACAGCCAGTCTTGCTCTTTGGAAATAATGGGATTATGGTCCTAATGGGACATTTTGGACCATAGTACTTTTTCCCAAGGGCAGTACCTTCAGCAACTTCCCCTTAGGCAACTTCTCTATCTTAAAATTCTGATCACCTCTTATCACACTAACAACCAGGATTCCAGTACAGAAACCTTTGAGGGACACTTTCAAACTAAATCTAAATCATAGCAAGGTCACTGCCATTTCCATTAAGCATTCGTCTTTACAACTTGTGGTATGGACTCTAGAAAAGCTATTTCCTGACTGGTCCTAAATAAGTAAAGTCGATGTCTTTTCTCAATTTGTCAACTCAATACTACACCTTTCTTTCATTCAGTAGCCCTGATTTGTTTCTAGCAGAGAAATGGTGTTATCTAAACTGTTAACAGTGTGAATTGATTCTACTGTTTCTGGAATTTTCAATATTTGATTTTAGAAATCATGGTTGATCAATGGGGATGACCTTAGCTGTGACTCACTACATTGGGGATATTGAACCTGTAGAGGCCACCTCCTGTAGCCAGGCAGGAACCCCAGTGGACCAAGAAATGTAGGTATGGGTGATGGAGCAGAGACTGAGGGAATGGCCAATCAATAACCAGCCCAGCTTGAGATGCATCCCGTGAGCAAGCACCAGTCCCTAACACTCTTAATGATACTCTGTTATCCATGCAGACAGGAGCATGTTGTCCTCTGAGAGGCTCCACCCAGCAGCTGACTCAGATAGGTACAGACACCCACAGCCAAATAGTGGATGGAGCTTGGAGGCTCTTATGGAAGAATGGGAGGAAGGATTGTAGGCCCCCCAAAAAAGAGAATAGGAACTCCATAGGAAGACCACCAGACTCAACTAACCTGGACTGTTGGGGCTCTCAGAGTCTGAACCACCAACCAAAGAATATACATGGGTTGTACTTAGGCCTTCCCACTCATATGTGAGAGATGTGCAGCTTGACTTTCACGTTGGTCCTGAACATCTGGAACAGGAATTATCCCAAAAGCTGTTGCCTGTACATGGGACGTGTTCTACTAGCTGGTCTGTCTTGTTTGGCCTCAGTGGGAGAGGAAGAACCTAGCCTCACAAAGACTTGAAGTGCTAGGGCTGGGGGAGGATACCCGTGAGGGGCACCTGCTCAGAGGAGAAATGAATGGGGGATGGGGGAGGGAGTCTGGGAGGGGGTGATCAGGAGGGAGGCAGTGAGTGGGATATAAAGTGACTAACTAAAAAATATATTAAATTAATTTTTTTAAAAAAAGAACTCATGGTTGAAAATGTATGATTTTGCATCTTATGTATCAGTGTGAATAACTGAAGTTCACTGCTATTCTTGAGCTAGGTAATTAATAAAGAACCATGAATTGACACTGAGAGTGTTGCAATGCCCTGTAGTTGTGCTTTATCTTCTATGTTGTCCAGTCCTCATCATGGAGGCCATCACTGGCGTTTGTTTTCATACACTTGACTTTAGCAAGTCATAATTTTCTCATCTTAGCAGAACTCTGAAACTAAATCACAGAATTAATCCACCCGAGGTCAAATACTTCCAGATCAATGTGTTTGCTTCCAGATTAATGTTCTGTAAGATACATTTTTTAAACATTATTAACATGTCTATGTTCACTGACGATCCTTTGTAAATTCCTTCTTGGCCAAAGCCTAGGATTTATACCTGTCTAGCTCATGCAGTGTGTAGATCATGGTTTACATGATTTGATCATGCTTGTGGTAGAGTGAGTGGTCTGCCTTGTGATTTGCAAATGTCATCAACAGAACATTTTCCTGGTCCTCCTGTTCAAGGTGATAGGATGGAGGGGTGAGCTCTCAGGAGACAGAACTGGGGTCAGGAAGCAAACTGGGTCCATCTTGGATTGAGAAATCTTTTGGAGACAGGTTACAAGAGAAGGAACTGGCTGGGCGGTGGTGGCACATGCCCTTAATCCCAGCACTTGGGAGGCAGAGGCAGGCAGATTTCTGAGTTCCAGGCCAGCCTGGTCTGCAGAGTGAGTTCCAGGATAACCAGGGCTATACAGAGAAATCTTGTCTCAAAAAACTGAGAGAGAGAGAGAGAGAGAGAGAGAGAGAGAGAGAGAGAGAGAGAAAGAGAGAGAGAGAGAGAGCGCTGGGGGCCTAACATGGAGGAGGGAATGCTGGAACTGGACAAAGCAGAGAGAGCATGAGATGATTCTGCTTGGGGCACAGTTGGACAAAGCAGGGATGGGAATTCATGATACTTGTTATGGATAATGGATTTGGGGAGCTGAGAGGAAGTAAAGGAAGTACGTACAGACAAGAGGAGAGGCACAGAGGAGGGCCGACTTCTAGGAGCCTTTCCAATAGTCTTTATCATTGACCACTACCCATATCTGTCTCTATCAGAGCAGGACCTCTGACAAATGTATCTGCTTCTGGGATTTGTTTGTCCTCATTTCATCGCTCTCTGTCTCTGACTCTGTCTCTGTCTCTGTCTCTGTCTCTGTCTGTCTCTCTCTCCTCCCTCTCCCTCTTTCCCCTTCTCTGTCTCTCGCTCTCTCTTTATTTTCAGAGATTACAAAAAGCAATTACTCTGATTCAAACCACCACAGCCACAGATTCATTAAAGCCGAAAGAAAGGCACAACTGGTTAAGCAAAGTCCACGAGAACCAGTGGCACAAATAAGTGATCCATAATTGGTTCATTTTTGTAACAGAGATTAAGAAAAGGGGAGAGGAGAGGAGGACGATTTGTGGAAAAATGTCCGGTAGAATGAATGAATGAATGAACTCCTCCTGGGCAGAAGCAGGCTGGAGTCTCCTTGTGTAGTTCTTACTTGGAATAATTCTGGAAGGAAGATGTGTTATTGCTGTCATATCTAAAATAAGGGAGCAGAGCCTTACAGTGGTGGAATGATTTTTCCAAGGTCATTCAGCTCAGCTGAAGGAAGCCAGAAGTCAAGGAAGGTCCCTCTCATTCACAGCATTCCTTGTGCTTCTGCCTCGGGAAACCCTGTCCTTCAGATAGCACGGTGGCTTCCAGCTGCCCCCCCCCTGTACCCCCCCCGTGCTTCCTGATAGCCTTTTGGATGTTGATGAAAAGCCAAGTCATCAATGTGGCCTTACAAATTTATAGGGGATTCTGTCTGCCCCTTTTCTTCTTGATACATTTCCCTCTGCTTTAATACCACAAATAGAATAAAGGAAACAAAAAAAATTTTTTTGGATTAATACTGAGACCCAGCCTAATTATTCAGATGTTCTAAATGCATGGTCGGCTGTGTCTCTCCACAGCTGGATTTAATTCCCAAGTCCATGGTGTTGGAGAAGTATTGACGCGCTTGCACTTCACTGCCTAACTCTGCATGCTTGCTTTCAGCAGGAGGTCATTTTCAGACACTTCGAGGGGGACCAGGAAACAGCACTCAAGTTCCCCAAGTTGGCAAGGCCAGACGTTGTAACCTTCTCAGAGGGAGGTTGCCAAGCATTGTTGAGGTTTCTGTGTCTCATCCAACAGGCTGTTGACTCACGAGGTCCAGATCTTTCCGCTCTCGGGAAATACAAGTGATCCTTGGCTGAAGTCAACACACTGCTCCCCCTCACCTCCCCACCAAGAAGTTATTCAGAATACAATTTTGAAAGCTCACCGTGGTTACAAGAGGAAAGCTAAGCATGGAGACAACACTGTATGTGGAAGGGAAGGCTATTCAAAGTCCTCAGGAACCCACATTTTATCTGTTCATCCCCTGAGCAACATTGAGAGGAAATGGGTACCTTCTGGGAGAGGCACTTAGCCAGGGGTAGACTTGGTATTTCTTGGTATTGGGCTTTCAGTGGCCAGGATGGCTTGATATTTTTGTCTCTTATGGGATGATTTTTTATTACTTTTGGGTATCTATGCTTGAAGTCCATTTGTTTAGTCTTAGCTGAGCATCGACTATATGCTAGGCTCCATGTAGAAACTGAGAACATAGTGTCCAGCAGAAACAAATATGCTTATATACATGGTAAGACTCTAGCGATCTAAAAAAATGGAAGACAGAAAGAAAGAGTAATACAAATATGGAGCTCCTGATGGTAAGCGATTTGAAGAAAATGTGAGCAAACCATGAGGGGTTTATAGCATGGATTAAATCTAGTCTTGAGAGTTGGGGGTAGACGTACCTGGGAAGTGATGTTGTGGCTGAGATTTGGGAAGCATCAACCTCTTCCGGGTCCTTAGGGACTGGTGATAGCTTAAGATGAGGGTTCGCCAAACCATTGGGAGTGAGCAGATACTAACAAAATCATGCTGAGCAATCCTTGCAGTTCTGACTGAAGACAACAGCATGCTCTGGCTAAGGGAGGGGAAAGCCCACACTGGCACAGGAGCATCCTCATTCGAGTGGTACCCACGGCCATTCTCCAGATCATCCCCACGTGATGTGTTTTGACACAACCAGTACCTGTGCCTTCTACGTTTTACAGCATCAGTCCCTCTTGTGCTTCATCCTTAACCACTGCCAGGCTGTTTCCAGCCTTCACTTTCTTCCTTTGCCACATGGTCTCTCTGTTCACCCCATGCTACTCTGACTCCCTCCATGTCTTTGTCCTTCTCCCCTCTGTCGCTGGCTTGTGGATGTGGCTTACAAGTTCTAACAGAATCCTGAGTTCAGCTGCGGCCACTGGAAATAGAGACGAGAACTTTCAGCGTCCAGCACTTCTACAATTACATTGAGAAGTACAGCATCATTCAATGGCAAACCCTCCACCTCCGCACTGCACACTGAGTCTGGGTGAAGCCGGATCACTGTTAAGATGAGAGTTAACCAAAATCTATTCTCCTTGGATTATCTTTATTTGGGAAATATGTGCTCTGAGAGCTTTTAATAAAAGAACTCCAGTTCCCCTCCTTTATTATGTTTCAGCCCAGCTTTGAGAAGCACAACAGGTAAGCCGAAAGTAAATTTAATAGGAAGCTGAGATTTCGTTTCCCTGGCAACATTAATTCAGTCTTCTTAGAAGTGGGAACGACACTGGAAGCCTTTGTTTCTGCATTGCCAGCTTTGCAGGGCACTGTGACATGTTGAGGCCTCTGGAAATGGTGCTGTGTAATAGAATTTGCTCTAGAATCTTCCCTTACAAAGTTTCACGTAATCCCACAGGCATTATTCCCTAGTTGATATTTACCATCTTGCAGGAAAAAGTGGGAACAGATAAATCCTTGGTGTTGTGACATACTACCCCAAGCACACGGATCACTGGAATACATGGAGCTGGGTGAGGAGTTTGCTGATTCAGTAACAATCATGGATAAAAGGATCTTTTCTGCTGTTCAAGATCCATAATTCAATAGTTCTGATATTCGGGGATGGGGCATTGATGCATAGTTCTCAAGCCGTTCACGCAGGAGCAATGACCTCTTACATTTGTGTTGGGCATTTCATCCACACTAGGGTGGTTTTTTAGTCAATTATTCTTGAAGGTAGACTGATCCATTTGAATAATTTATCCTCAAGAAGCTTTGGTAAAATGTAGTCTGTCTTATATGTAGAGATTCAGGGATGCTTTTGTTGTGGGCAGCTTTATAACACGGTGTTTGAGATGTAAGCTTCTCATGGGAGAGTGTCAGGATTTAAATCTTGGCCCCATCATCTACTGTTTGGAGTCCTGGGGACGGCTTTGCTTTGTTCTAGCTCAGTAGTTTTGTCCTAGTGTGGTTGGTCTTGAGCAAACAGTGGGGCCACGGAAATGCTTACACGACTCTACCTGTAAAGCACTGAGATAAGGTCTAGAGCCTCAGTGTTGGGCTTAGTTTGGGTTAGATATTCTATTGTCATATTCTCTCATCTATATGTTATTATGCTACAGGAAGAGAAGATAATGTTTTAGATTTTCTTTTTGGTCACTGGGAAATATTTCATAACAGACAGCTATAAAAAATTTCCCAACTAACTGCATGAAAATTTGATAGCTCTATGTTATATCTACTCCTTTGACAAATTGATGGGATAGGAGCTTGTGATTCTAAACAAGTAGGAACAGGGGGACCAGGAGGAGGAAGAGGAAGAGGAAGAGGAGGAACTGTGGAGTCCAATGGTTTCCGGTTGTCCCCCTCTCCACTCCACCCCCCTCCAACACCTCCTTCCTCTTTCTTGAGGTTTTCTTGTTCCCAGTAACTGGAGACCCTGCTTGGGACTGTGAGCTGCTTTCATTCTGGGTGCTTCAGAGGCCGATCTGAAACACGAGTCTTCAGTATGAAGTTACTTACGGTTGATTATGCTGCCCTGCGTCCTGCAAAAGGAAAAAGGAGATTACACCACAGCCCTGGCAACACTGTGGATTTGGGGATCTGTGTTGGGAGAGAAGTGAGTGGCGCTTTCAGCCGCAAGGTTAAGCTCAGGGCTGGGGGGATAGAGAGGGACGAGAAGCCTTGCTTTTTTTAATCTGTCTTTCTTAAACATCTGCTGTGCAATTTCAGAAAGTCAGAGGGTTTTGTATTCACTGAAGACTGTAGCACTCACGTCCAGGATCTACTAAAAGAAGAAACGCTGTGTGTATTACCTCTTTGCTTACAAGAGAGGATCAATTTTAGTTGATCAAAGTCATACTGTTGGGTGTTCTCTTCCTTCTTATTGATCCATATACTTCTGTTACTAAGAGTTATTAGCACAGAAAAGGTTTTCAGGTCAAATATTGCATGTTCTTGGAAGAAGTCTGCCCTGAAACCAGAGATTTGGAAGGGAGTACTCAATTGTTGGTGATTTGGCCAGCAGTATCTCTCAGCATCTCCTCTTCTCACATGACTGCTTTCCCCCTTATTCCTCAACAATGCCAGTCTACCAGCATCTCCTCATGTCTCTGCCATCAGTGGATGCTTCTCATCTCATCACAGCCCGGGCCCTCTTCCTTGCTCTCGCCTCCACTGGTGGTTTTGTGAGTTCTGGCTTCCTCCTTCAGACAAAAATATTATCGTATTGGACATATCTCCTGTACAGCCTTGGTTTCCTTTTCAGCATTCTGTTCTCTGGAGTCCATTTAGACAGTATTTGTGTCTCATTTTGAACACTTGTTACATGCCATCCTGCAGTACCAATTGTGTTTGCATCTGTGTGTTAGTGGTTTTCCTATGCCTCATGTTTGTTTCAAGATGGTACCTCACCAAGTTTTACTTGTGTTTGATTTTTTAGTTCCTAGAATATTGTTTATACAGAGGTAATGAATGAAATCCTGCTGTAGTCATAAAAAGATAGGTAGGGATCTGGTTAGTCATGCACTGAGCATCTTTCTAGAGGGAGTCTCCCTTATAGACTTTGAAGCCCCAGCCTTCTTTCTCTCTTCTCTCCTTGTCTTTACTGGAGGTTTCTGATTTAGAACCAAATGAAGCATCTTCTGGGTATATGCCCAGGAGGGGTATGGCTGGGACCTCTGGTAGAACTATGTCCAATTTTCGGAGGAACCATCAAACTGATTTCCAGAGTGGTTGTACCAGCTTGCAATCCCACCAGCAATGGAGGAGTGTTCCTCTTTCTCCACAGCCTCTCCAGCATCTGCTGTCACCTGAGTTTTTTATCCTAGCCATTCTGACTTGTGTGAGGTAGAATCTCAGGGCCGTTTTGATTTGCATTTCCCTGATGACTAAGGAATAAGGACACATGCTCTACCATGTTCATAGCAGCCTTATTTATTATAGTTGCCAGAAACTGGAAACAACCCAGATGTCCCTCAACAGAGGAATGGATACAGAAAATGTGGTACATCTACACAATGGAGTACCACTCAGCTATTAAAAACAATGAATTTATGAAATTCTTATGGAAATGGATGGATCTGAAGAATATCATCCTGAGTGAGGTAACCCAATCACAATAGAACACACATGGTATGCACTCTCTGATAAGTGGTTATTAGCCCAGAAGTTCGGAATACATGAAGTACAATCCACAAACCACAAGAAACTCAAGAAGAAGGAAGACCAAAATGTTCATTCCTTCTTAAAAGGGGGAACAAAATGCCCGTGGAAGGAGTTGCAGAGACTAACTATGGAGCAGAGACTGAAGGAAGGACAATCCAGCCTGATATAGCTGTCTTCCAAGAGGCTCTGACAGTATCCAACTAATATAGAAGTAGAGGCTCACAGCCATCCATTGAACTGAGTACAGGGTCCCCAAATGAAGGAACTAGAGAAAGGATCTATAGAGCTGAAGAGTTTGCAGCCCCTTAGGACGAACAACAATATGAACTAACTAGTACCCTTAAAGCTCCCAGGGCCTAAACCACCAACCAAGGAGTACACATGGTAGGGCTGATTGCTCCGGCAGCATGTGTATAGTAGAGGATGGCCAAGTTGGTCATCAATGGGAGGAGAGGCTCTTGGCCCTGTGAAGGTTCTATGCCCCAGTGTAGGGGAATACCAGGGCCAGTAAGCGGGAGAGGGTGGGGTGGTGAGCAGGGGGAGGGAACAGGGGTTTGTTGTTGTTGTTTGGTTTTTGTTTTTTATTTTGGAGGGGAAACTGGGAAATATGACATGTAAATAAAGAAAATATTTAATTAAAAAAAAAGAGAACCAAATGAAAAGAGATTCCAAAGTTCAGAAGAGAAACACAAATAGTCCAAGAGGCCTGTGTTGGTTAGTTTTGTGAATTTGCCATACACTAGAGATTGATATTAGAGGTGTCAATTGAGCTATTGCCTCCATCAGACTGGCCTGTGGCCATGTTTGTGGGAGATATTTCATTGGTTAATGACTGATGTGAGTGATATCACTCATGGGTGGGTATACCTGAGTTGTTTAAGAAAGGAAGTTTCCAAGCCAATAAGCCCCATTCCTCTCTGTTCTCTGTTTCAGTTCCTGCCTTGAGTTCCTGCCTTGGTTTCTCACTGATGGTCTATGCTCTTTAAATCAGATAAACCCTTCACCACAAACTTTTGCTTTTATCACAGCAACAGGAAAGTCACGAGGGCATGCTCATAAACCAAGACAATCCTATCTCTACTCTCAACAAACTAACCCGTGAGGGAATGGGAGCGTTCCTCTGCCATCTTTTCTTCCACATCTGGCATCCAGTAGCTTCTAATAGGATGCAAAGAAGGCAACACCAGAGAGAACTTTTGGTGCTAGCATAGTCCATGACTGTACGCTATTTCAACTCCGTTGAATCTCTGCTGTCTTCATATTTTGTGGGATGTCCCTGCCAGTATTTCTTGATAACATCTTCTGTATTCCAGTGGTGTCACAGAAGTCTTGATCAAGCCTGACTTCTTCAAATGAAAGATCACAGTTGAGAAATCCATATATTGTGAGTGTTTTAGTGGCCAGTAATAGCTTGAGATTAAGTCCTACTTTACTAAGACGATAACAGCAGCATTTAACTGGTCTGAAAGGAAGCCAACCAATCAGATCTGTTGCTTTCTGCATGATTCAAGACTGATGATCCAAAGGAGAGAACTAACTCTTTTAAGTTATCCTCTGAGTTCTGCATGTACACACACACACACCCAAATAAATGAAAAACAATCAATTGACATGTATCATTAATTAACATGCATCTCTTATTATCCTGAAGTTTATGAAGTTTCTCAGTGATTCCAGACATTATCTTATCTAAACTATGAACCATTAGGTCTAACTATTATTCAGAATCTTATGTAGGCTGACACATTAGTCCATGCTAGTCCAGCTAGTGTCTGAGAAACCTGAGTCTCAGGTCTAAGGCTGACAACTTTGGGAGTGTAACTTTTCACAAAGACTCTATCCTGGACCCTGGTTCAGGCTGTTAACCCTACCTGTCTCCAGGGCTAATGAGTGGCTATTGGTGAGGTGTGGGAGGGTGTCTATGAGTTATCAGATGAGTTCCAAAAGGTCTGTAGTCACAGAAAAGGTAAAATAAGGGATTCCCAATAGTAATTTGTGTGGAAAGTTTATCATAGCTTTACTTAAAGGAATAATACTCCAGCAACATGTAATGTGAGTTGTACATATTCTATGTGATGTATCTTTTTCAAAAATATATTAAAGTATATTTTGGAATTGCAATAACATATGCCTTCTTGGCATTTAAACCTTTAATTTGTTTTGAAATTATTAGTATATATATTAAATGTTTTGATTTCCAGTGGTTATTCAATTAAATAATTTTACTATTCTTTCAGGTTTTTCCTGCAGTTTCCATAGTTTGAATTTTTTTTAAAAAAAAAAACACTTTTTTTGACTTTATAATAATTGTGAGTAATTTAAATTTCTCTTTCTAAAAACCAAAAAGTGAACTAGTACCCTCAGAGCTCCCAGGGACTCAACCATCAACCAAGGACTATACATGGTGAGACTGATTGTTCTGGCAGCATGTGTATAGTAGAGGATTGCAAATCGATCATCAATGGGAGGAGAGGCCCTCGGCCCTGTGAAGGTTCTGTGCCCCAGTGTAGGGGAATGCCAGGACCAATAAGTGGGAGAGGATGGGGTGGCAGGCATGGGGAGGGGGGAGGCAACAGGGGTTTGTTCTTGTTGTTTTTGTTTGTTTGTTTGTTTGTTTTTTGGAGGGGAAACTGGGAAAGGAGAAATTTACATGTAAATAAAGAAAATATCTAATAAAAAAAAATAAAATAAAAACCAAATAGTGCATCGTGACCACTTTAATGACAAGACATGCCGTTTCACCTAACAGGGGTGTTGATATTTTCTGTGTATCTCTAATGTAACTCTATGGTCCAGTTGCTTGGATTTCATCTCTGATGCTGAGCCCCTCCATCATTCCAACTCTGCATTAAAATATAATGGTGGAGCCCAGTGGTCCATGTGCTTAGCCCATCTCTTGTATTTCCATTATTTCACTCTCACAGCACAGCCATCTTGTGACTGGGATTCGAGAGAGACGGGAACTCAGAGGCTCTGGAACTCAGAGGCTCAGACGGGGTGTGGCTCAGTGATAGAGCGTGTGCTGAGCAGTCACGTGGCCTGGAATTGACTCCTAGCATAACAAATGAAAAAAGAAGAAAAGAAAGAAGTAAGGAGGAAGGGGAAGGAAAAGGAAAGGAAAGAGAAGAGAAAAACCCAGAGGCTCCCAGGCTTTGTGGCCAGTGCAGGTGGTGATAAGTCGGACTCTAACTCAGGTGTGAAACTTGAGATGTCTTCTCAAACACAAGGGAGCTCAGTTTCTAGCTTTCTGAGGTCACACCTATCTTATTTCTTGTTAGACACTCCAGTGAAAGGCTTTGGATAACTTTCAAAAAATGGTTTCATGAATGCGAATCAACCTTCTCTTCTCAAGTTGTTGACGTGCCCAGCCAGGGCCTCCCGCCTGGTGCTGGCCTCTCCTGCAGGGCCTCCCGCCTGGCACTGGCCTCTCCTGCAGGGCCTCCCGCCTGGCGCTGGCCTCTCCTGCAGGGTCTCCCGCCTGGCGCTGGCCTCTCCTGCAGGGGTTTGAGGGGCACTGCTTTGCTGTGACAGGAGAATTTGGAGGTGCAGGTCCTCGTTCCCTACGATGATCCCCATGATTATTTTTCTGAATAACTGCTTTTTTTTTTATTTTTTATTTGTCTTTTAGTGGAAGGAGACAATAATCAAATTGAAATAAGCTATTTGTGTAAATGGTTGAAATTTTTTTAGAAGTTTATTTTTAAGATTATATTTAAAAGACCATTTCTAAAATGACCATCTCAAACTATAGCCTATGTTCAACTGAACAGAAAATTTACCCAACTAGATTATGTTTTTCTAAATCATGTCAAACTTTTCCCTATATTTCTGTTTCAGAATCTTGTGGGACCCAAAGGGCATTGGCAACTGCCTCAACTTAGGAGGAGGGAGGAGTAAAGATCAGGAGTGGAAAGCCGGCTCCATTCAGGCTCTCTATGTTCTTGGACCAACCGCTAAAGTTTGTAAGGACCTAGGTTCTTTACCTAGACAGGGATGATAAATCTACTCCATACAGATGTTTTAAAAGCACCCAGAAAAATGCCTTATAAATAATAAATACTCAAATAAATGTTAACAATGATTAATACATTAATTTCCATCTTCTGAAAAAGAAAATGGAGATGAAATATTTTATAAAACCATCTTTTAGTACAGGTTCTGGAATAATAATTTACTAAAATAGATTCTATATAAAGGTTAACTTTCTACCATGGAGAGGCAGTTGAGATACTTGGTTAAACGGAAATATTTAATGTCTGAGGAACAAATGGAAAAGTCAGATCTGTTAAAGTTTCAGTTTTAGTTAAAACTTTTTTTGGGCAAGAACTACCACATTAACCCACCTTCATGGCTTTATTATGCAAGAGACTAAATCTAAGCATCCTTGGTTTGTAGCAGTTTGTAGACCAGCTAGAGGCTCAAGTCTATTCGATCACTACTTGTTTTGTCAAAAGAAGAAAAACTATAAGAATTCTTTTTTAATTAATTATTTTCTTTACATTCCAGATGTTGCCCCCTCCCAGTCCTCCCTCCCACAGTTCTTTATCCCATTCTCCCTCCTCTTTGCCTCTGAGAGGGTGCTCTCCCTTCCTCCCACCCCTGCACCAGTATCTCCCTTCCCTGGGGCCCCAAGTCTCCAACTAACGCCAGACAAGGCAGTCCTCTGCTATATATATGTGCTGCGGACCAATCCGTTTATGCTTTTTGGTAGATGGCCTAGTCTCTGGGAGCTCCCAGGGTTAGTTGAGACTGTTGGTCTTCCTATAGGGTTGCCATCCCCTTCAGCTCCTTCAATTCTCCCCCTAATTCTTCCATAGGGGTTCCTGACTTCGTTCTAATGGTTGGCTGTAAGTATCTGCTTCTGTCTCAGTCAGCTGCTAGTAGGGCCTCTCAGAGGACAGCCATGCTAGGCTCCTGTATGTAAGCACATCGTAGCATCAGGAATTGGTGCTCCCCCATGAGATGGGTCCCCAATTGGGCTGGTCATTGGACCGCCTTTCCTTCAGTCTCTTCTCCATTTTTGTCCCTGCACTTAAGGCCCTGTGTATCTACTGGAGGTGGTCTCTTCAGGTTTCCTCTCCCCACTGTTGGTCATTTC
>JADRCD010190700.1:0-22061 GCA_019843815.1 Montemys delectorum | reverse complement strand
TGCCTGCTTCCTATGCACAAGGCCCTGCAAAATAAAATTAAAAGATTAGATCTATTAGATCTTTAACTTTTAGGCCTGCTCCTTTTCAAAATATCTGCACTCTAGGCAGACCTCCTCTCGCGCCTGATGCTGCTGTGTAAAGCAGGACCTGTCTGATTTGCTTGCAGGTTGCACTGGCTTTCCCTTGTCCCAGTGTGTGGACAGTACCACACGCCCTCCAGACCAGCAACGGCTCTTGCGTGTGCTTTCCAGTGTTTTTGTCAGAGAGTCCGACAGAGCCCTAGCTCCTCCAGAGCTGGCCCAGAACCGAGTGACGAGCGCCCAGCAGACATGGTGAAAATGACCAAGTCCAAAACTTTCCAAGCTTATCTGCCACATTGTCACCGAACTTACAGCTGTATCCACTGCAGAGCCCATCTGGCCAATCACGATGAGCTCATTTCCAAGGCAAGTGATCTGGATTCAAAACTGATAAAAAGAAGGCTTGCGTACGCCTTTAGTCCCACCAGTTGGGAGGCAGAGGCAAAAGGATCTCTGAATTCTAGGCTAGCCTGGGATAATACTCTGCCTCAAAAAAAAAAAAAAAAAAAAGGTTGTAAGGCGATGGCCAGCAGCACCTGATTGGGAACTACAGGGCTTTGTCAACTTAGTGAGAGCTGCTGTTTGCCAGGATCTGTCCCCTAGTCCGGTAGTCAGGCACCATGGACAGCCATTTTATTTTGGACCATGCCAAGCACATCATGCATCATGGGTAGGGACACACAACAATTTTGAGAAAAGGTTTTTATGTCAGCTCTTTTAAAAATTGCATGAAGGACAGATGTGTGCTAGAAAATAAGTGATTTGAAACCTACCCATGGCAAGATGGAAGATGCCACAAATAATTCTTAAAAATACATAGGCTGTCAAGAAATAACAAACCTTGCTCCTGAGCTGGGAGTGATGCGGGTGGCTTTCAGCTTTGTGTTCTGGTACCAAGATACAGTGAGCTCAATAAAGAAAAATTTTGTCTTATGGTTTCAGAGATTCCCATGAGTGGCCAGGTGTCCTTCCCCCCATGGTAGGAAATTGTGACAGAGAGCAGAAAGCAAAAAGGAAGAGACCAGAGTCCCAGTAGCCTTGGAGGTTTGCTTAGTGACCTAATTTCCTTCCACTGGTCTCAGCCTCCTAAGGTTCCCTCAGCTCCCAGTAACGGCACTGCAGAGACCCAGCCTTCAGCATGTGGGCCTTTGGAGAACATTCAGGATCCAAACAACAGCAACAGCTGTGGCAGCTCTCCTCTTCTGAGTGGTCTTCCTGCTTAGGATCCAGTGAGCCTGAGGTGCACACACCTCGAATTAGATTCCAGCACATTGGAAGCTAGACCCGCCTCCATGAGAGCTCACCAGTCTCTGGTCCATATTTGTCACTTAACAAGGAGTGCTCTGGTCTGAGGAAGCCTTTCTCTTTAGAGAACAAAAACAAAAAACCCCATGGTCTCGATATGTAGCCCTTGCTGGCCTTGAACTCAGAGATCACCTGCCTCTGTCCCGAGAGTCCTGGGGTTAAAGGCGTGCGCCAGTGTGTTAATTCACAGGGATGCTCACGTTTCTGTCACCTCAGATGACTCATGCTACAATAGAGTAACGAGGCCTCCTGAGTCATCTCTTCCCAGCTGCCCCTGTGGAAAACCTAAGAGCTTGCACAATGTACAAGCAAAGGAAGAATTCAACACTCACAGGTGCCCAGAGTCTAGACATGAGTGTCAGGAAAACTGAAAACTAACATAAAGGGGCTGGAGAGATGGCTCAGCTGTTAGAGCACTAACAGAGGACCTGGGTTTAATTCCCAGCACCCACATAGCACCTCACAACTGTCTGTAACTGCAATTCCAGAGGATCAGACACCCTCACAGAACTCTACATGGAAGCAGAACACCAATACACATTTAAGAAAAAAACTGAACATAATATCCTACAAAATCACTTTAGGGGATATTCCTTTTAAAGCTGAAACCTGTTTGTTTGTTTAGACAGGGTTTCTCTGTGTAGCTCTCATCCTGAACACTCTCTGTAGACCAGTCTGGTCTTAAATTCAAGGATCCACCTGCCTCTGCCTCTCTGCCCTCTCTGCCCTCTCTGCTCCACTGCTCCGCTGCCCTCCTGCCTCTGCCCCTTCCTCCTGATGGGATTAAAGACTTTCATCACTATACCCTGCTGAAAATTAAACTTTAAAATCAAAACTTACGGGGCTGGAGAGATGGCTCAGCAGTTAAGAGCACCGACTGCTCTTCTAAAGGTTCTGAGTTCAAATCCCAGCAACCACATGGTGGCTCACAACCATCCATAATGAGATCTGACTCCCTCTTCTGGTGTGTCTGAAGACAGCTACAGTGTACTTACATATAATTAAAAATATATATATATCAAAACTTACCAGTGGCAGAGCACTTGTGGAGCACTCAGAATCATGAGCCACCTTATTTTCTGAGACTAGGCCTCTCACTGAGCCTGGAGCTCTCAGAACCAGCTGGACTTGCTGGCCAACAAACCCCAGGCATCCACTGTCCACACCTCCCCAGCACTGAGGTTACGGTTGCATGCAACCATGACCAGCTTTTACTTTTAAAGGTTATGTGATGGGTATTTTGCCTGATGCCAGCTGACATCAGAGAAGAGCATTGAGTCCCTGCAAGACTGAAGTTACGGATGGTAGTGAGCCCTGTGGGTGCTGGGAATCAGGCTTTATAAGAGCAAGTACTCTGACTCGCTGAGCTAAACTCTCTAGCCCCCATGCCCAGCTTTTAAATTTTTTTTTTTTTTTTTTTTTTTTTTTTTTTTTTTTTAGATAGGGTCATACTTTGTCGGCCTAGATAGCCTGAACCTTATAGAGAGATGCAAGTGCCTCTGCCAGCTAAGGACTGGGGTTAAAGGTGTGCACTGCCATGTCTGGCCCTTTTTAACATTTTAAGATTTATTTATTTTTTATTTTATTTTTTTTTGTTTTGTTTTTTCGAGACAGGGTTTCTCTGTGTAGTCCTGGCTATCCTGGAACTCACACTGTAGACCAGGCTGGCCTCGAACTCAGAAATCTGCCTGCCTCTGCCTCCCAAGTGCTGGGATTAAAAAGGCGTGCACCACCACCGCCTGGCCTAAGATTTATTTTTTGCATGTTCTGTCTACATGTATGTCTGTGCATACCTGGTGCCCATGAAGGCACAAGAGGGTGTCAGACACCACCCTCAACTAGATAGTTATAAGCCAGCAAGTAGGTGCTGGGAACCGAACAGGGGTCCTCTATAAGAGCAACAGGTCCTCTTAATTGTTGAGCCATCTCTCTGGCCCTATGCCTGGCTTTTAATGTCTTCCAAGATTTTAAGAATGTGTCTGTGTGGGAATATTGTGCATCTGGATATAGGTGCCCTCAGAGGCCAGAGGTTGGATCCATGGAGCTAGAGTTACAGGCTTATGAGCAGCCCAAAGTGGGTGCTGGGAATCCAACTCAGGTCCTCTATAAGAGCAACAAGTGCTCATGACCGCTGAGCCATCTCTCCAGCTCCTCCCCCATTTGTAGATGATTTGCACTGGGCTGGACCTCAGTATTCCCAGGCTCAGCCTCTCAAGTAGCCGAGCTACAGGTGCAAGCCATAGTACTAGGCACAGGCTCTGACTCTTCAGTTTTTCCGGAGATGGACTAGCTATGTAACCCTAACTTGTCTGGGATTCACAATATGGGCCACTGGAGCTCCAAGGTATTGGAATTATAGATGTGTATGTTCAGCTCAGGCTAGGATTTTTGGTTTGGTTTGGTTTGGTTTGGTTTGGTTTGGTTTTGGTTTTTCGAGACAGGGTTTCTCTGAGTAGCCCTGCTGTCCTGGAACTCACTCTGTAGACCAGGCTGGCCTCAAACTCAGAAATCCGCCTGCCTCTGCCTCCCAAGTGCAGGGATTAAAGGCGTGTGCCACCACTGGCTGGCTTTTTTTTTGTTTGTTTGTTTTAATTCCAGTAAAAAAGTGAAGAAATGGGGGCTGGAGAAATAGCTTAGAGGTTAAGAGCACTGACTGTTCTCTTACAGATGGTCCTGAGTTCAATTCCCAGCAACCACATATGGTAGCTCATAACCATCCGATTCCCTCTTCCCGTGTGTCTGAAGAGAGTGACAGTGTAATTGCATACATAAAATAAATATTTATTTTAAAAAAGTGAAGAAACTTCCACCTTGTCTAATTCTTGAAGATAGTGAGCCATCAGAATTAGGTTAGAAGGTATCGTAAGGGGGCTAGAGAGAAAGCTCAGCAGTCCCAAGTGCTCACTACTCTGCAGAGGGCCTGAGTTGGGTTCCAGCATCAACATGATGGTTCACACCTTCTTTAACTCCAATTCCATGGGATCCAATCAATACCCTCTTCTCTTTTTTTTTTTTATTTTTTATTTTGTTGTTTTTTGGTTTTTTGTTTGTATGTTTTTTGGTTTTTTGAGACAGGATTTCTCTGTGTAGCCCTGGCTGTCCTGGAACTCACTCTGTAGACCAGGCTGGCCTCGAACTCAAAAATCTGCCTGCCTCTGCCTCCCAAATGCTGGGATTAAAGGCGTGCGCCACCACTGCCCGACTGGGATTGCACTTTTATAACCTGTCCCAGCAGGTGCACAATCCACATGGCATCAGCAGCTGCACTTGTGGGGTGACGGGTGACCCGAGAGAAGTGACAGCACCCGTTCCTCCAACATCCCCGAAAGCCGAGCTGCCGAGTGTCTTGCCTGAGCCCTGCTAACACTTCCTCCTCCCTTTCTTTGCAGTCCTTTCAGGGAAGCCAGGGGCGAGCCTACCTCTTCAACTCTGTGTGAGTACGTGCTGTCACCAGTGTGTCTGGTTCTGTCCCTCTGCCTGCTCAGGGCTGAATGAAGTGTGTATCTGAGCCATGCCAGTCAGCACGGTGATCAACTGGGAAGAATCTAGCCTCCAGCATCTATGTTTCTGATGCAGTGGGTGTGTCTGAGAGCTTAGCCTCCAAGCCTGACATTTTAGGATTCCCTTGGTGGGCTGGCTCTGTAGTAGAGTGCTTGCTCAGCATGTTGAGGCCCTAGCTTTGATTCCAAGCACTATAAAGAAAAAACTATTTCCTTCTTGCTAAAGTGGGGGTAGGAGAACTGAAAAGCCTGTGATGATCTGGACGAGTCTGTGCTGGTGTACTTCATGATGTGGGGGACGGGAGGGGGCACTGGGCAGGGAGACCTCCAGCACAGCCACTCTGTGTCTTGACAGGGTGAATGTGGGCTGCGGCCCCGCTGAGGAGAGAGTCCTTCTGACTGGGCTGCATGCAGTGGCCGACATCTACTGTGAGAACTGCAAGACCACGCTCGGGTGGAAATATGTGAGTGCCTGGACTTGGGAGGGATGGTGTCCTTCAAATTCTGCAGGGTCTCAGGGGCCATAGATCAGAGGGGAAAAGTTTTCTAGAACACATAAATCCCTGAGTTCTGTCTGCAGAACTGCATAAAACTGACTCTGGAGCAAGGCACAATGTTCAGTGGGTAAAAGTACCTGCCACCAAGCTGGATCCACAGGGTAGGAAGAGAGAACCACTTCTTGCCAGTTTTTGATTGAAAGCACCACAGAGCGCAAATGCGTAAACACACAGTTAAAAAAAAAAAGTGGGGCAGGTACTTGGGAAGTGGAGGCATGTGGATCAGAAGTTTGTGGAGTACAAGATCCTGTCTCAGAACAAAGACCATAAGTTCCTGTTGTTTCCTTGGAACAGGACAGGACGGAGCACTAGGCACAAGGGTCAGGGCGGTCCCCAGGCTCTCCCAAAGCTCTGTTCTCAGTCCTTGACTTACCTGCCTCCAGCTTTTCTCCATACATAAATTGATTGACATCTCAAAGGTGACAAGTTTGCCACTCTTAGCTTCGCCTTATTTCCAGTCCTGGAGTTTGAGGACCCCTCTACTGCAAAGACTAGGCAGTGTGCCACCCACTTTTGTCTCCTTAGAGCCACTCCAGCCTGCTGTGGTTCTGAGGATGTGTGTTTGGGAAAGCTCTTCTCCTTCTACCTCTCCCTCAGCTTATCTCCTGATAGAAGTCACCTGGCTCCCTTGTGATAGCTCCCTGACTGACACCCAGAGGCCTGTTTTATGCCTTTTTATTTTTCTTTTTGCATGTGTTTGGCTGGTGTCAGGTGTTTTCTCACTATCTGCTTTAATTTGCTAAGGTAGTCTTTTCCCAAATCCAGGGCTCACTGATTCTGGTTGTTTTTAAGTTAGCCATCTTGAATCGGGGATCTTCTGTCTGCTTCCCAGACTGATTCCAGGCAGCCGCGGCATGTGACCTGCTCTTACATGGGTTTTAGGAAACCAAACTCTAGTCCTTGTGTTTGAGTGGACAACACTTTTATCTCCTGAGCCATATTCCCAGCCTTCCTTTGAGCTCTGGGTTCTCATGGATCAGTGTATCCTGCTCCTCTTTCCTTGAATTCGTGACCATCTGGTCTTCCAAACTCCTCATGAACTGCAAAGGACCAGACAACCCCACAAAGCATTAGGCTCTGGGAAGCCCAGCCCTTCACCTGGTTGGCCATGTTGTCCCTCTTCTGTCCTCCCTGTAGTCACTGCAGCATGCTGCTCACCATTGCCACCCCTGCTGGGACTCGCTGTATCTAACAGCCAGGCCTCATCCGTGACAAGTGTGTCTGGGATACATCTCCACAGTATAGCTTCATGCTATAGCACACTAAGGGAGCCTCCATGGTCATCCCCCCATAAATGCTCTGTGTGGGCTGGGAAGACGACTCAGTAAAGTGCTTGCTCTGCAAGCATAAGGATGAGTCCAGACCACTGTCACACATGTACAGAGCACAGTGTGGCAGCATATGTTCATAACCCTAGTGGTGAGGAGTCAGAAATAGGTCACTGGGGCAGAATAAGTCTAGATGAGTCAGTAAACCCTAGGTTCAATGAAAAACTGTGTCTCAAAATAAAGTGGAGAGGGGACTGGAGAGATGGCTCAGCAGTTAAGAATACTAGCTACTCTTCCAGAGATCCCAGGTTCAGTTCCCAGCACCTACCTCAGGTAGGCAGCTCACATGGTTCCAGTGTCTTCTAGCCTCCATGAGAACTGCACATGCATGATGCACAGACATATGCAAAAGAGACATACAAGGATACACCCATACACATAAAAATAAATTGAAAATGAAATAAAATAGCCAGCAGGATGGCTCAGCAGGTGGAAGCACTTGCTGCAGATGTGTGATGACCTGCATCCCATCTGCAGACCCACAATGAAAGAAGATTCCAAGAGGCTGTGTTCTGACCTCCACACACGTGCACACGTCTGCCCCCTCCATAATAATAATAAAACATTAAGAGAAAAGTGTAGGGCTGTCAAAACACCCACCTCAAACTCTGTCCCGCACGTGCATACACATACATACACACACACACACACACACACACGCACACACACACACACACACACACACACACACACATACACACAAACAACACAGCTTCACCTGTGTGCCACCACCCCTATTACTCTGAAACATCTACATACATCACCTAGTGAACAGTTTGTGGTGCTGAGGCGGGATCCCAGAGCCACAGGCATACCAAACAGCACACACTGAGCTACATCCCCAGCCCCAGAAATAGGATTGAGTTAACGTTGTTCCTAAGTGTAATGAATCACTCGTCATCCCCCTGAACTGGCACGTGGATCCCCCTGGGCCAGGTACAGCTCAGAGATAATGAGATAATGCTACTGTTACCAAGACTATAGTAAAGCAGGAAAGTAAACACATGTCCTGAAACCTCTCTACTTTTCCCCTCAAGGAACATGCCTTTGAGAGCAGTCAGAAATACAAGGAAGGAAAATTTATTATTGAACTTGCCCACATGATCAAAGACAACGGCTGGTAAAGTGAAGCGGCCCACTCCTGTTTGAGTACTATTCTATGAAAGCTGAGTGCAGAGAAGACCTAGCCTCTTGGTGACAGTACTTCTTGAACTTGACCTCACGGCCAGCCCAGCTTCAGCACTTGAAGCTGTCTCTCTAGGCTATGCACTTGGTAAGGTGCCCCATCTGAATCCCCTTCATGTACAATGCGTTTCTGGAAGTCTGCAGTCTTCTTCTAACATCTTAAGTTCTAGAGAAAGAATTGACCAGCTGGTGACTCACCTGCCTAGTGAATACTTTCTTTTACCCTACGCCTGCAATGCCTGGCTGTGTTTTCACCAAACCCAAGTCCCTAAAAGCACAGAAGCAGGGTCTCTCTCACAAGCAAAGGCATAGTGACCGGAAGTAGTCAGCAGATTTATATGCAAAGCATGTCTCTTCAAAAACTGAAACTGGCCACTGGTAACATGGCAGAGAAGCTAAGGAAGTAAGCCTTCAGTGTGCATCTTAAGCAAATAGGGAGGCTCCTGATTATAGAAGGCAAGTGACTTATTACTTTTTTAGTGGCTGAACACTCTGCCCCAGGCCTACCGAAGTCTGCCACTGAGCTGACTCCCTTGGTGCTGCAGCAGTACAGTGGCTCAGAATGTAGGGCTGGTCCCTGCCAGAGAGCCACAGGCTGGGTTTCACTTTTTACCCTGGATGTACTTGAAATCTTTAGTTTGCCATACGGAGGCCAGAGCCAGCCAGCGGGGAGAACTACAAAACTTGAGAGTTTTCCAGGATAAAGGAAGAGTTAGCTTAGTATGGGAGCTCCCTTTCCTGGCAGGAGTCATCTCATGATCTGACAGGGAGTGACCTGGGCCATCCCCCAAGCCTGGGCCATCAGGTTTTAAGTCACAACCCATCATATCCCCCACCCCATGCATCTACAAGGAGTGGCCAGTTTGCAGAGGGGATGGAGACCAGCGTCATTCCCAGATAAGTTTCATTGTTTTGTACCCAACCCAGGGCAGAAAGGCAGGGAGGAGGCCTGTGAAGGCTGAGAGCCCTTAAGCTGCGAAGGCAGCATGACAGGAAAGCACTTAGCACCAGCTGCTCTAGAGCTGCCTAGGTGTGGAAGTCAAAAAGCAGTTTCTAGTCCTTTGGACTCCAGCCCCAAACCTTTTAAACCCAGATCCTCTGGCCAGCACAGGTACTGGCTACTCTAGTTCACTTCAGAGCCTACATTTTGCCCACGATTGGAAGCCTGGTAATACAAGAAATGCCTGGGCAATGCTGGTCCTAGCCCAAGCTGCTTTTTCCCCAACTACTTCCTGTTTCCCTCCAGACTAAGGCTGGCCCAAGGCAAAGTGAGTCTACCAGTAAGCTAAGTGCTGCAAGTCAGCACAGCACAGGCAGCCAGGCAGCCAGGCAGCCGTGTGACCCAGCAGGGCTCAGGCCATGCTTAGCTAGGGATGTACATTAGTCAACAGCCAGCTCCAACTGACACACCAGCCTGGCTAGTTTTTAGTACTTTTCAAAGTGGGAACTTGGTGGCTGAGGCATGGGAGACAGGATGGCCCCAGTGGGAGGAAGGCAAGGGAAATGAGTATGTCCCTTTATATGCTTCACTTAAGTTGAAGAATCTTCGAGAAGTCCTCTGACCAGTTTTTGTATATATTCAGATTATATTTACAGACTTTACGTTCTGGGCATGCTACCTGCCCTTCAACTGAGCACTTTGTATTGTCTTTTGTGAGAACACCAATTGGAACGTTTTGCTAGTACTCTTTATGACTTACCTGTATTGGGGAGTGATGGATAAAAACAAACTGTTTATCAAGGGTTTTTTTTGGATTTTTTGTTGGCCTTCTGTGAAATATAAACCAAAAGAACTGACCATGAGCTGGCTTCAGGGTAGTGATGCAAGACCACAGCCAGGTGTGCTTGGTAAACTGCTGAATGTCTCACCTCCTTACACTTCTAAACAATGCCATTCTGTGACTTTTAAAAATGTTTTCTTCTGGCCGGGCAGTGGCAGCGCACGCCTTTAATCCCAGCACTTGGGAGGTAGAGGCAGGTGGATTTCTGAGTTTGAGGCCAGCTTGGTCTACAGAGTGAGTTCCAGGACAGCCAGGGCTACACAGAGAAAGCCTGTTTCGAAAAACCAAAACCAAAACAAAACAAAACGAAAAAAACCCAAAGTTTTCTTCAGAACAGTGGGAGGTGATAAACACCACCAGTTCATAAACACCATTTGCTTTAGAAATGTGGTTTCTTTCCTTGCTGTCTTGTTAGTGTATATATAATATTTTTATACCTTAATACTTACTCTTGATGGCATCTGTCAGGTATTTGAAAAGATCAGAAATGAGATTTTTTTTCTCCCTCAAAAATGTCCTTTATTTTCTGATGACCTCATCAGGCAGTTTTCAAAATCCAAGTGTCTTTACTATCTAAAACACTACCATTTAAGCTATAGACAACCGACCCATGGAAATGCAAGCCCTGGTGACAGGTATCAGCTGCTGAGCAAGGCTGTGAAAGCAACTGGGAGTTCACCATGAGCAGCAGACCAGCAAACTCAAGCATACAGAGTGAGCGCCCTTGGCCTGTCTCCCAGGCAAAGCTGTCAGCCCTTGGTGGCATGTCTGTGCGAGGTATAAAAATAAAGCTTCTGTTGTCAAACAGCAAGGCATCTTGGAGGCCGTGCTGTGCGACGAGCCGCGTTCCTGCAGCGCCCACTTAGAGCAAAGGGTGCGGCAGGGTTTGCAGCCTGCTGAGGACCCAGGGCTTCTGGGGTCCTGATGCTTCTGACACCACCTTGTAGAAAGCTTGTAAGTGTGGCCTGAGGAGAGTTCGAGAACACAGTTAGGCACCAGCAGCCTTGCCCGTGCAGAGCTCCCTGCTGCTGCTGCTCCACCCTGGTTTCCTTTTTTTTTTAAGACAAGGTCTCACAACCTGCCTCTTTTGTTTGTTGTTTTTATTTTAGAGGACAAGATCTTGCTGTGCAGCCCTGACGATCCTCCTGGCCCCACACTGTGACCTGTCATAAATGTGAGGTATAGGCATAGGCCACTTGCCTATAGCCAGGGTTGACCGAGGGGTGTATAGGAAGGCAGGGTGGAAAGGCAATGCAGTCTGGGGTGTGAGCTGACATCCCAGGCAGTGGCTGTAGTGTGCTGGGCTGGAGAAGTGTCAAGGACAGCCAGGGGTGAGCAGCAGTCATACCCTGAGATCATGCAACAGCACCTGGAGTGGAAAGGGCAGACTCCCAGAAATACAAAAGGCCTATGCTTTTAACATCAGAAATGCAAACAAGCACCAGCTACCTCCCAGAACCAAGAACTTTGGAGACTTTGTAGATTCAAGGTTCAGGGCAAAAGTCAAGGCTGTTACAATGTAGTATTGGCATACTCTAAGGACTATGCTTAGTGAGAGAACACAGTGACACGACACTGCCTCAGAGGAATCTGCCCACACTTAAGAGACAGCTGTGGAAAGGTTCCGAGGGAAGCAAAGTGCTGATGAGCAGGTGGCTGTGAGGGATTTGGACACATGGGCCCACTGGGTCCTTTTCACCATATACACTGACAACTGTCCTAGTATCAAAAGGTGGTAAGCCAGGCATAGTGGTGACTGCCTTTAATCCGAACTTGGGGAGGTAGAGGCAGGTGAATTGATGAGTTCAAGACCAACTTAGTCTTACATAGTGACTTCTAGGACAGCCAAGGGTATATAGACAGTCTTGAAAACATGAAGGGAGTAGGTGACTGGTCAGGGGAAGAGTCAGAAGGGAGCCACCTCTTTGTAAGGACCTTTGGCTCTCATAAGAGCACATACTGGGCTCAGCAGGGCATCACCCTGGTTGACGCAGAAAGGTAGGCAACTGAGTAGACAGGACAACAAATATGTCTGTCCCAAGTAAGGGCAGTACAAGTGCTTTGTGGAAGTGGTATCAAGGTAAGACCAGAAGACCTTGTCACAATAGCCTGGGAGTAGACGTTCCTGCCTTAGGATCCACACTTATCTAAATTTCTCTTGAGACAGTCTCCCCATATAGCCAGGGTTGGCCTTAAACACTCAACCCCTTGTGCCTTGGTATTCTGAATGCTGGGATTATAGAGCCCCTTGAAAATCTCCATTTTTAATCCCTGCACTTGGGAGGCAGAGACAGGCGGATTTCTGAGTTCAAGGCCAGCCTGGTCTACAGAGTGAGTTCCAGGACAGTCACGGCACCACAGAGAAACCCTGTCTCAAAAAAAGCAAAAAAAAAAAAAAAAAATCTCCATTTTTAAGAGGACACATAGGTGGTAGCACTGGCCACGGAATGTGTTGAGTCACAGCCATTCTGAGGCAGAGACCATGGCACCAGATGAGGATGGGGATGCCAGGAGTCCCAGGGGCCCAAAATGGACCCAGGTCGTAGGCAACAGGTTTATTGTCTCATAGCCCAAACTGATGGCAAGGGCAAAAATCTCAGGGACAGACTCAGAGGCCACAGCCCTCCATCCTACCAGGATCCCTGATGCCAGCCTGCGGCTACCAGGAGCTGAAGTCCCCAAAGCCCCGGCTGGGCCTTTTCTTGGCCATGGGGACGGCTGTGCTGGTTGAAGGTTCTTCCTCTGCTGCTCGTTTCCTGAAACACAAAGAGAAATACTCCAGGAGCCTGCGCTTTTGAGTCCCTTGAGAAACTCTCCACAGCCAGCCAGCCTTCCTCAGAAGCACCTTCTGCACAGTGCTGCTCCCTCCCACATAGCCCAGCCAGTTAGGCATCTTTGGCCTGCACAGGGCCTTCTCTAGCCCCTCATGCGACAGGCTCCTTAGCCTTAGTCTCCAGTCTGCCCTGTGCTGCTCTTGCTGAACTGGTCCAGCAAGAGGAGACTTGAGGAGAGATCCCAGCTTCTAGATCTGGGAGATGCGGCCCATCAGTCACACTCACGTGGCTGAGGGGTTGATGTACTTGCCCACCCCCTGGCGGTATGTCTGGGGGCCCTGGTTTCCAGGCTGGGGCTGCTTCGTCTTGACCTTGGCCTCTGGATCCACTTGGTGCTGTGTCTTTTTCCGCTCCTGGGCAATCTGGGAGGGAAGTAGCAAAACTGTCTGATACAGAACCCCAGGGTTGGCTCTTCTCACCCCCAGCTAGGAGGGAGGGCAAAGGCTGACCCGGAGCCTCCAGATGTACCCTCCTGCTCCTAACCAACAAGGCCATGACTTGCTTGGCACCTTCCTCACCTGGGCATCAGCCTCCTCATAGGGGTCCACAAACACTGTGGTTGTACATAGACGCACTTCCTCCTGGAGGCAGAGAGGCTCTGTGAGCAGGCACGCGGACGTCCCCAAGCAGCACCCAGTAGGTAGTGGTACTTTGTTCTCCCTAGGCACGTACCTTAGGACGGTCAGTTTTGGGGTCACTCTCCACATTCTCCATAGCTGTCAGCGTGTCAAAGCCCCCAACAACCCTGCAACAGAGGAACAGAGCTGGCTGGGTCTGTTGAGTACCCTGAGCAGAGTGGCATCATGGCAGAGTTGAGACATGCTATGAAGAGGACTGGCAGACAGTATAGAGCCTCAGAGAGGTCAGAGCAGTCACCAGGCAGGACAGGATGCGCCACAACAGAAGTGAGCAGCACAGCACACCCAGCCAGGTTTGGTGACTAAAGTGTTCCTAGATGAGCCACAGTCCATGTCTCCATACTTCCTTTCCCCCGGTTTGCTGAGGCAGGGTCTTATATAAACCAGGTTGGCTTTGAACTCACTAACCGAAATAGGCCAAGAACTAATAATCCTTAGGCTTCCACCTCTCAAGTACTGAGAATACCACTGGACCAAGCTCTTCTTTCACTATAATTGAATTGTCAGCATGGAATGCAAAAATACCACCTGGGCCTTTCTGGGAAAATCTGCTGACCCTAGACGAGTGGATAAGGAGAAAGAGCAATGTGGTTCCCACTTCCAGAAAGTGCCCGGAGAGAAAGTGTGAACTACAGCTGCCTGGGTGTCTCCTCTCCTTGGCCCCACAGGCCAGGAAAGTCAACCTTCCCCTATAGAAATACCCACAGTCCTCAGTGGTGATAGGAGGGATAATAGCCAGGTCTGGGAAAAGACAGTGAAGGCCCACACTGCAACCCAAAAATTTACAGCATCTGCTCTTACCGTCCAAAGATGGTATGCTTCTTATCCAGGTAAGCACAGGATCGGAACGTGATGAAGCTAGGGAAAGTACAGGGAGATCAGGAAGCAGCAGACTGTCCCACCAGTGTGCTGTAGGCTAGTAATGACTGCTCCTCAATAGAAGCCCTTCCCAGCTTGGAGCTTCCTTGGACTTGTGTACTGCTGCCCATTGCCTGTCTCTGCTAAAGCCCAGACCTCTGGTTCTCTGAGAAAGCTAGAGTTTGGCTGCCAACCTCCCATGGAAGGCACACAGGAGAGGCAGGTGGCTTGAATGTAGTCATTAGACTATTTGGAGGAAGGAAATGGGTTGAGAGACTCAACCCCATCATGAGCCCTGCCAGAGGCAGGGGACTGAGTCAGCCTTCCAGGGTGAAGTACAGCAGTCCAGAACTGTGCTGTCTGGGAGACGCTCTAGACTACAGACTGTAAACAGGTGACGGCAAAAGGCTGGACAACATGAGACAAAGGTGGGGAGCACCTGTTATCCTAGCAGGAGGCTGAGCTCGGCTGAGCCTGAGCTACAAGACCTTCTCTCTGAATAAGTCAAATGGAAAGCAGGAAGTATGAGGTCCCTACCCAGAATGGCAAGAGGACAGTACTACTGGGCCAACAGGACAGCAGCCTCAACCTGACAGCCACACCTCCCAGTGAGGCTCAGAAGCTGCAATGAGCATGCCTCACCCAGCAAGCAGGGGCATTTCTGAGGCCACCAAGCAAGTCCCAAAGACATCAAGCCCACACTATGTATACTTAGTCTCATAATTTTTGTTACTGCTGTTCAAACAAAGACTCATTTGACTATGCTGGTCTTGACCTCACTATGGAACCAAGGATGACTGAGCTGACTGATGGCCTCCACCTCACAGTGTGTGCCACATGCTCTCATTTCTGCCTGACCTATCCAAAGAGGCCTTTGGTGCCTACCTTTAAGTACTACCTGCAGCTCAAAATGCTATTCGACCAGCCGAGTTGGGCTCCTTTGTTGAAGGGACCTAGGTTTAGTCTAGGTGTGCCATACTTTGATTGGATTTAACTTAAGCCCAGCACAATTTTTAGGGAGAACTCTTAGGTCCTTTGAACACCACCCCAGCAGCTGAGTAAAAAGAGCTGGACATGGACTCACAACTGAGACTTGTTGGTGTTGGGCCCCGAATTGGCCATGCTGAGCACCCCACGGCCTGTGTGTGAAAGGTTGGGACGGAACTCATCTTTGAAAGGCTTGCCCCAGTATGACTCTCCGCCTAGAACAGAGAGAAGCACAGTCAGTGGTCAGCCTCAAAGCCAAGTAGAGAAGCATCAGGGAGCCTTGGCCTTCAGGCAGCCTCCTTGATGACTCCTAGAAGCCAGTACCTTCAATACAAGGTGACACTGCTGTCTCACCTGTGGGCCAGGGTTCAAGGCTTAGAGCTACAAGGCATCATTCCAACACATGGGTCCAAGTCATAGTTGGCCCGTGGAGTTGGAGGCTGGGGGAAGATTGTTATGCCATGTAGGAGCAATGGGGGTACCTTCTTGCATGACAGGAAGGCATGGCCAGACCTCCTGAGAGTGAACAGGTGGGTTCTGAGAACCTCACCTCCCTGTCTTGTTATGGTAGGACCCTGAGGCTTAGGAAAGAGGAACTGATACTGTGGGAAAAGTAAGGGGCATGCCCAAGGTAGGCCAGAAGGCCAGCCACCCTCCAAGTCTAAAAGATTAGACACCCAGAACTTAAAACCCAGCTCCCTACCAGGCCCCATAGAACAACCACATTTATTATTCCAACAGAACAGTAATGGCTGGCACTGGCACCTACCTGTGCCTGTACCTGTGGGGTCACCGCCCTGGATCTGCAAAAACAAAACCCAGTGAGGCTACTAGCTCTGATGATGCCTATCACCCCATACACGATGCCTACTAACTGGACAGGCTTCCCACAGACATGTGCTGCAGCAAGGACAGTGACCTCCTCTCTGACCCAAGTCTTCCTGGATGAGCACTGAAGGGCCACCAGCTACAGGATCCCTGGCACAAGGTACACCTGAAGGCCACTTGGCCTGGCCACACATGGCCTGGAATGAGGTATCTGGAACAAGGCAGGTATGAACCTGTTTGTTTCCTGGATGTTGCCTATGTCATCAAGCATCTATGGCCACACCAACCTATACCACTCACCACAAAGTTCCTGATGGACCTGTGAAAGATGGTACCATCATAATACTGTTTCTTGCAGAGCTTGATGAAGTTTTCACAGGTTTTTGGTGTCTGCAAAATATTGCAACACTATGAGGCACAGTAGTTAATAGCAGAGGCATAAGACATATAGATCTTTATCATAGCAGAAAGCTACCTCTCTGTAGGCTTTGGTTCAGTCTAACCTCTAAAAGCTAAGCCATAGTCCAACAGCCATATGACACATGGGGAAGAGAGAGAGTCAGGGCCCCATCCTAGGATTTGCACATACACTTACCAAGCAGCCAGAGAGGTGTGTTGCTAAAGGGACTCCAGGGAAGTAAGTCAGAGCTTTTGGTTCTCAAGGAGAGTCAGGCAAGACTTCTTATAACCAAACCAACCACAGCTCCACATTCAAGGCAGGACTAGCCCGTGGCCCCAGGAACTGCCTGGGGACAGCCATCACACTCACCAAATCACAGTGCAACTCTAGGTTAAGGTCACCCTTGTTGGTGTGAAGCCTCACATAGCCCTTCTTCTTCACAAACTGGTAGCGCAGTACATCTTCATCAATGACAGCTGCAAACAAGTCCTGAGCTCTGCACTTGCCCTGCACCTGAGGTACCTCCTCCATTCAGGCCCCATGGCATGCCACAGAAGATCAGCACTAATGAGCCTCTCGGAAAGGGCACCCCAGCTCTGAGAAGAATGCAGGAGCCAATGCAGATGCGGAGGCAAGTAAGCAGGAAGCCCACTTGCTACCAAGGTGAGTTCTGTCCCAGTGAACAAGAGGTAGAGGCAGCTAGTACCTGCTTCATGCGTGGTCTCAGGTACCATGGCAGTAGAGGTGAAGGACGCACTGACCTTCCCTGTGGAGTAGTGGGCCTGCAAGAAAACCATGTGCTTATACCCTACCATCCCTCTCCTCAAATGTAGCCTGCTGACCACCACCCAAAGGCACAGGGAGAGCCCAGCTCAAACTGACAGCTGGCAAAGACCAGAGAACCAGATCACTGGTGGCCTAGGTGCCTAGGTGAGGCCTACTCTAGGTTACAACAGACACTAGTGAGTCAGGACGGGAAGAGCTGCCTGTCACACTCGCACTGCCTTCTCCCAGGATACCACTGTGCAGGCACTAGTAAGTTTATTTCTGAAGGTTTTGTTTGTTTTTCTTTTTTCTTTTTTAAAGAGTTATGTATATGAGTACACTGTAACTGAACAGATGTTGTGATTAGGTCTTCTGCTTGCTATGGCCTAAAGATTTATTATTATAAATAAGTACACTGTAGCTGTCTTCAGACACACCAGAAGAGGGTGTCAGATCTCATTACGGATGGTTGTGAGCCACCATGTGGTTGCTGGGATTTGAACTCAGGACCTTTGGAAAAACAGTCAGTGCTCTTCTGACTAAGTCAGTGCTAAGCCATCTCACCAGCCCTATTTTTGTTTTTCAAGGTAAGAGTTTCTTTCTGTACATCCTTGACTGCCCTAAAACTAACTCTGTAGACCAGACTGGCCTTGAACTTAGAGACCTCTGCCTCCTCAGCATTTGGATTAAAGGTATGCGCCACCAACACCAGGTTTCTTAAAAAAAAAAAAAAAAAAAAAGCTTATGTCACCGAGTAGGGTGGCTCACACCTTTAGTCCCAGCACTTGGGAAGCAGAAGCAGGTGATCTATGTGAGTTCAAGGCCAGTCTGATCTACAAAGTAAGTTCTAGGAAAGCCAGAAATACAGAGAAATCCTGTCTTGAAAAACAAAACATCGGGCTGGAGAGATGGCTCAGTGGTTAAGAGCACTGACTACTCTTCCAGAGGTCCTGAGTTTGATTCCCAGCAACTACATGGTGGCTCACAACCATCTTTAAAGGGATCCGATGCCCTCCTCTGGTGTGTCTGAAGACAGCGACAGTGTACTCATAAATAAAATAAATAAATCTTTAAAAAAAAAAGAAAAAAGAAAAACAAAACATCACATGCATGTCTGGTGCTCTTAAAGGTCAGAAGAGAGTGTTAGATCCTCAAGATAGTTGTGAGCTGCTATGTGAGCTGGGTTCTCTACAAAGTCAAGTGTTCTTAAAACTGATCCATTTCTCTGGTCCAGGTTATTTTTATATACAACAATATATAGAATAAAAGTACTTTTTTCATCGTATAGGGGAAGGAAGACTTCTCCAGCACCACAGCTATGGATAGGGCACAAGGCAGGCAAGCACGCTCATCCCGGGAAGGCCCAGGTAAGGGCTGAGACCTTGGTAGCTATAGCAACCCCAGCCCTCCCTGCTATCACAGATCTGCAAGCCCTCCTATCTCTGTCCTGAAATGTAAAAGCTGCCTTTAGAACACCAAAGACAGCAGGTAGCTTGGTCACTGAAGCCTGTGTCAGGGCCCATAGCACAAGGCAGCCCTATTTCTGCTGAGCCACTGTTGCCATGGGACCCCAGCTTGTCAACCATTCCTCTACCCCAAGAGTATGCTACTCCCTTCTGATCTGGGAGCCCAGTCACCCCAGCAGCCCTGGAGGGCTCAACAGTACTGGGAGGGTCCCAGACACCATGCCACCAAATGCATCCAGGCCCTGTCAGCACCTTCCCCGAGATCTTTCCTTGGCTCAGAAGCAGAGCCCGAGTGCCCCACTCACAGCATTCAGTTGGTCCACCTTCTTCTTCTCAGGTGGCTTCATGGTAGCTGCTAAAATTTCATCTCCTTTGAACTCTTTGTAGAGCTCCTGTAGCGTCTCTCGCGTCTCCGCATTTGTATTTTTCAAATAATAAGATGGGTCTTGTTTGGCCTTTTCCTCATCTACAAAACAGTATATTGGAACTGAGCAGCCAAGACCCCAGAAAGCCAAGGCTCCAAAGAGCCTCAAGATGATCCACATGAGAAGCCACAGTTGAGTTGATTAGGGCAGGGTTCTCTGGCCTTGGCACAGCCGTAACTTACTGACCTTGATGGTCTGGCAGGAGCTCTAGTAGGTGCAACAAGGGGGTTGGTAGCGCACACAGAAGACATCGTCACGGTGCGTGGCCCGAGGCTCATACAGTCAATGGGAGTCGCCCTGTTCTCTGTATTACCTATACTGCAACCTTTTCACAATGATGTTTTGCTTTTGTGAATTTAAAAGTATTCATTTCAAGAGAAGGAAGGCTACATGTTGCCTGCTAGGCCAAAGGCTGTAACTTACAAGGCCTGGCCTCTGGGTCTCCTGAGCTCAGTTATCCCTGAGTTGTGTATAGCTGGATCCTCAGTATAGCACAAGTAAGCTCAGAAACTTAAGCCACTCCATAGTATGTTATAGTGTGCTCAATGGCAGTGGACCAAGCATAGGAAGTGGGAGGATCAAGGGCCCAGTCTATACCCTAGACAAGTCTCATGTCACCCAGTCTCGCCTGTAGCCCTCTGTCACTGTGCCCCAGAAAGAAGAGTGGCCAACAGCAATCTAGAAAGCCCAGTCCCACCAGAGCTAGGGAAAGGTAGGTGTCAGCTGCTTCTCTAACCGTCTGACAGACATGGTAGTATGTGCTTGTAATGCCAGCACTTAGAACGGCAAACACAGGAGGAACGCTGCACACTTGAGGACAGCCTCATCCATACAGCAAATGTCACGATAGTCAAAACCACTCTGGAGCATAGTGTCTGGCCCCTGAAGAAAGGGCTTACCGGGGAACCTGGACTCTACTCACAGCAGCCTTTAGGTGTCCATACCTGGATCTATTATTCTCATGTTATTCTTCACATGGAAGAAGTTGCTAACATTGAATTTGTCCAGATTGGTGGGGTCCTGTGAGAAGAAGAGAACACTCAGAAGGACAACCAGACTGCAAGCACCTCAAGCGCCTGTGTGGGGTGTTGAAGGCTGGGCAGGTACCTTCAGGGAAGAGGCTGCAGCTGAGCTGTGTGAGGACTAGGCGAGAAGCAAGGAAGGAGGCCAAGGCCATGTCCTGACCCAGTGATAAGCAAGGTGGTGCAAGTCCAGAGCGCAGACTGCCTACCTGTTCATCAAGCAGTGTGCCCTGCCTCTAGGCCTCAAAAATAAGGAGTGAGGCTTGCTGCCAGGTAGCACAGGGCGTGAACTGGGAAGCCACTGGACCAAGCTTCAGTCACAAAGGAACAAGCCACAGAGTCATTTAACCCTATCCATCCTAGCCTATGCTCCCTCGAGGCCATCCACACACCACCATGGGGACAACTGTGTAGCTGCTGCTCTGAGGGCAGGAGTGGGAGCTGAAGAGCAGCCTAAGTGTCCTGATACCTAAGACGGCTGTGGGGCAGATGTAGCCCTCATACAGGAGCCACCAGAGCCAGGGGATGGGGAGCAGCAGCCAGGGGTGTTAGGGTACAGAAGACCAGCAAGCCTGGTGAAGAAAGCTGGGAGACAGCGGAGGGTCAAGGTGAGGCGCTGCCTGCGAAGCTACTTACCTGCAGGGTGATGATGTCTTGCCTGGAAAAGGGTTCATCGGTTAACAGGTCCCTCAAGTTCTTGGCCTTGATATTGAGCTGCTCCACTGCCTAAAGCAGGACAGAGAAATCACAGTTCCTGCTGGGCCCTGAGATATGAGGTAAGCAAGCACACAGAGCCACTCTGGGGCAGAGACTAGCCAAACTAACCTGGCTGCTTCAGGCAAGAGTTCCAATATGGGCTCTCCTCTATCATGCCCTGTCCTCATCCTAGACTGAGCCAGGAATGGAGACAGCTCTTGTCCCTCCTGCCAACCTGGCACCTTCTCCTTCCTAAGAGCCTGGCCTCCTTTTCTCTCCCTTTACTCCCATGTTCCTTCCAGAGTCTGGCCCATGCTAAAGACAGGGTAACACTTTCTGGGATACAAGGAACCCTTGCTTAGGCAGCCCAAACTGCCTGCCTGGGTTGGAGGTCCAAAGGCCACCAGAGTCACCTGACCTTTATTTTAGAGATAATGTCTTGTGCTGGAGGCTATGAAAGCCACGAGGACACGCATGCTCACTGTCCCGGCTCACCCTCCACACTCAAGCACATGTTCGGTCCCAACATTAGATAGTCCCACTCACTGCAATGGGGGTCTACCTCATAGGTGTAGACGTTGCCAGTTGTCCTGATGGCCACAATGTGGGTGTTGTCGGTGAACACGGAGTATAGCACTGGACAGTGGTACTGCCCTAGAGAGAAAGCACACACAGGGCTAGTGGCCCTCAAGGCTTGATTAAACAATCATGATAGCACATATTTTAACTGTAGCTACCCAGGAAGCTGAGGCAGAAGAACAGAGGACAAGGCCAGCTGGACAATCTACCATGACATTGTCTCAAGGTGGAATTCTGAAAAGGAGTAGCAGCAGTGCATTTGCCTAGCATGTGCTAAGTTCTACATCCAACAAGTACTACAGGAAAGGAGAGGGGGAAGAAGGGAGGCTGGAGGGAGACAGGGAGGACAGGACAGAGGAGGAAGGAAAGAGACAGAGGAACCAGTAGTGGTCAGAAAAGGAAGAAGGCAAAACCTTAGGCCAGCTGCCAAGACCCAGGAACGCCACAAATGACAGCCATTCATGCTCCATTCCTACACCATTAACAAACTCCTATTCATTTTACAAGACCAAATTCCTGTTGCCTTACTCAGAACAGTCTGGCAACCTCCAGACTGGCTTTCTCCTCTTAAAGCCATGCCAGGCAGGGTAAGGTTTATCTTTCCAGAGACCATGTCTCCACCACTTTCTACCTCTCCTCGTCTTTATCTCCTGGCCTTCCTCACCTAGCTTTCCACCCAGCTAGCCAGTCCCAACAGATGATCTCCCATCCATCATAGACCTTGTCTAGTGAGTCCCAATAAACAGTGGGGTGGGAGAGCAAACAGTCATGTTACCCACATGAGCTCACTCAGCGTGAACGTGCATACACACACACACACACACAC
>JADRCD010190698.1:0-20410 GCA_019843815.1 Montemys delectorum | reverse complement strand
TCTCTCTCTCTCTCTCTCTCTCTCTCTCTCTCTCTCTCTCTCTCTCTAACTCTGTCTACCTCCCAACATTGTTATTATTGGCTTTCTCTTATTCTGTAAATGAGGTTCAAAATATGCTTTGGATTTTTATGGTCTTAATTCCAGTCCTTCTTAAATATTTAGCCCTCTGAGATAATTTGAAATTGTAGGTTTCTTGGGAACTGGGCTTGATAGATCTTAATGAATTATATGGTGTTAATTAGGTTTTCCAAACAAACATTTTTTCACTATCCAAGCAGGATTTTTGACTGATGATTCATTTGGTGAAGCACAGACGTGGCTTTTGTCTTTTGCTTCTGAGCCCCTTGCCTGTTCTTCCGCTGCTGAAGTAAATTGGCCCCAAGTGTTCACTTAGCCAATCCCTGTCGCTTGGGATTTATGAGACTTGGAACTCTGAAGTGGATTTTGTGACAGCACAACTCTGCCCTGCCCTATCTATGCCCCTTTTAAGACTGAGATATAAAATGACCTCTTTTTTTTTTCCCTAAATGAAAGTAAATTAAAGTTGATAGCTTCTTAAGTTTTCCCATGGCATGTCAGAAATTCTTCACACTTCCAGATTTCAAGCAGGAAATCACTAATCTCAATATTTAAGGAAAAGAAAGAGTTGGTGCATTTCTGTCAGTTAACTCAAGAACTGAGGGGCTGTTTTAGAAATAGCCCGTTCTTAAACTGAATCCAACAACCTCAAAGTGGCAAATTGACAAGAACAGAAGGAACAGATGGGAGAGGTATTACAAAGGGCAACTCAAAAGAGTTGGAGATTAATTGAACAGTGGAATGAGAAATATGGAACAGATATAATTCCAAATGTTTGAACACCAGAGGCTGGGCGTTTCCACTGTCATAAGTAGGGAAGACCTCCCCCCTATAAGATAACATCATAGTGTCTTAACAAGTACTTTAAGGACCTTCTTAAGCTAACCAGTTTCAAGGCGAGCCTCACTGTTTTCCTACGGTCCCAGAGCTGTCGTCTAATGGATGCTTATGCATCCTGCTGTGTGTACTTAGGCTTTCAAGTCTTCTGATCCGGCTTCTGCTTCCTCTATTTCCCCATCCTCACATGGCATGGAGTGCTGTTCCCCAACTCTTTTACCTAAGTACGAATGCTGTTACCTAAGGTCAGACTTGCTTGACAGCAGTATCTGCAGCCTGACATTCTGAAGGTCAGTCTGCCCTTGTCTGCTGGTCTGTTAGAGTATCTACCATAACTTGCATGTGAACCTCCAGCACTAGCTTCCTTCTTGGATTAGGAAAAAAAAAAAAAAAAAACCATTCAGGTAACTCATATTCAAAGCAGGTAGCTGCAGCTCGAGTTGGGTGTGGCGAGGCTGTTTTTGAAATTGTCAAAACTAGCAAGATTTAAAGGGTGAGAGAAAAACTGACGTGTGAGTTCCAGAGCTGAGGGTTGTCAGGAACGGTGCAGAGCACACATACCTGAGGCAGGAGGAACAAGGTAGCTTCTAGAATTCACAGCAGCTAAAGTCAATGGTAGAGCCTGATTAGATGCTTATAATGAGTATTGTGCTCTGGGCTCTTATATACGAGCCTCTAATTACATGGTGACTGGATGAATTCACTGGGTTTGAAAGCAGTCACTTGCGAGCTCCAAACAGACCCCATAATGTTCCCTGCCCCCAACAGCACATCACCACCTTCAAGTGTAGCCCCCAGCACTCAAAACCTAATACTATACAGTTGGCTATCTGTATTGTTGAGTTCCACATCTGTGTGTTCAACAAACTGAAGACTGAAAATGTTGGGGGAAAAAAATACATCTGGGCTGAAAACATATGTCCATCTTATTTCTTTACATTATTCTCTGAACAATACAGGACAACTCTTTTCTTAGTTCTCGTATGGTAGTAAGGTTTTATAAACCATCTAGATGGTTTAAAGAGAAGATGTGAATTGCTTATACACAAATTCTTTTGAACCTCTGAAGACTTTGTTATCTGAGGAGGAGGATAGTCCTAATATTTGGGAATGACTGTCCATCAAACTATGTCAACTCAATAAGCAGATCTGATTGTAAGACCTAGCTTCCTCATGGGTACTTCATGGCACTTTAGTCTGGAACTGCCCTTCCCAAATCCCATGGATTAAATGAATGGGGCCAGGAGAAGGAGACTGATTTTCAAGACGTTTTGCAGAAAGAAAACTTACTTGTTCAGTGTTTTCCCTTAACCACATTTACTATATTACCCTCATCCTTTAAGAAGAAAAAAAAATCTTTCTAAGCTATGTCTTTCCTTATCTACTATGTACAAGAAAGTGTCTTGTCCCAACAAAAATAAACACAAAGACAGATGAGACCTGATACTTGTCCTAAAGCACAACACTGGAGACAGCTATTAATAGAGCATTTCAGGCCATGTTTAAAATGTTTTAAACACACAGGTGATGATAGTGAGCTCATCTTCTATTTATAGATGGCTCTCATACTTTTTATAATGTCATCTAATACTACAATTTTTAATTTAGGCAATTCACATAGCTTTACACTGGGATGAAAGTCTGGATGTGATTACGGGGTTAAAGCAGAAGACTTTCTATGGGCGACCCAACTGGAATGATGAGTTCAAGCAGATTGCCTACGATCACCCCAGGTGAGCAAAGCAAACGCTCTAGCTCTCTCTTTCTCTCTCTCTCTCTCTCTCTCTCTCTCTCTCTCTCTCTCTCTCTCTGCCTGTCAGGATGCTCCCTGACGTGCAGACAAGCTGTCACTAGTGGAAAAAAAAGTTAATCTGAAGTCAGAACTGAGAAGTTTGATCCAAGATTTAAAAAAAAATCTACCTTAGAAGAGATGGCCATGGCTGTCTTATATTTCAGAAACCACAAACCTCTGTTTAACTGGCTGACAGATTCAGACAATTATCGATTACGTTGAAAAATCTTCACACTTAACCTCAATTTAAAGTTGGTATCTCTTAAACAGCATATGCCTTCAAAAAAAAAACTCTTTTCCACAGAGTTAGGCTCTAATTACGCAACTAGAGAATTCAATTCTCCCCAGCTCTACAGTGTGTCTAGCACGTCTAGCAAAAAAAAAATAAAAAAAAAAAAAAAAAAAAAAAAAAGCAAAGAGAAGAAGTGTTCTCAGACAAAGCAGGGATTTGGCACAGTGCTAAAGGACCCAGATCTGGAGCTGGGGTAGTTAAGTGTCTGTCTATCCTGGCTCTGATATCCCACAGGTCTGCCTTGGCCAACTAATAATCTTGTGATGACCCAGTCTCCTCCTCCTCTAAACACTGTAAATAACAGTGCTTGCCTGTCAGGACTCCGCAAGAAAAAGTGGACAAAGCATCTAAAGTGCCTGATATGTTATCTCGGTCAGGGTTTTACTGCTGTGCACAGACACCATGACCAAGGCAACTCTTAGAAGGACAACATTTAATTGGGGCTGGCTTACAGGTTCAGAGATTCAGTCCACTGTTATCAAGACAGGTGCATGATAGCATCCAGGCAGGCATGGTGCAGGAGGAGCTGAGAGTTCTACCTCTTGTGCTGAAGACAAACAGGAGAAGATTGGCTTCCAGGCAGCTGAGGTGAGGGTCTTAAAGCTCACATCCACAGTGACGCCCCTACTCCAACAAGGCCTCACCCACTCCAGGGCCACACTCACTCCAAGGCCACACCTCCTAATAGTGACACTCCCTGGGCCAAGCATATACAAACCACAACATACAGCAATCTTTCTCAGCTGCCACTGCCATCGCTTTCATCAATTTAATTATCACTACTATCATCCTAACTATCTAATATACTTTAATGCATGGAGGGCCTTGCCGTGGGGCCATAAGATAACCTCTGACTCCTGACTTTAGAATCTTCCATCTATGTGACCTTAGTTGGACAAGGTAGCTTATTTTAGCTTTGGCTTTAGTGTAAATATAAAGCACGGGTGATAAACTCGTACTCAGCGTTGTTTTCTTGAGTTAGCACACACAGTGTTGAAGAGCTGGGTAAAGTGTAAGCCACTAGGACAAAGCATTATCCTCACTCCTAGGTTAGTCTTTGTCTGGAACTTTCGTCATCTATAGCATGCGCTGCCTTCATATTTGAGGAACGAGTGATAGGGAGTGAAAGGAGCAACTAGAAAAGAGCAAGAGACAAGGCAGTGGGGCAAGGGACATTGTTCCTGCTGTGATTCCATTCGGGGAGGCCAGTGAGTGCAACAGAGGCTATAAGAGGATACCTGCAAGTCATCATAAGATTTTGGATATGATTCTCAGAGGAATAGCCACTTAAAAGTACAAGCCTAAGACTGGCGTGGAGTCACCCTTGTTGCTGTAAGAAAACAGAGTGCAATGGGCCTAGGAGAGAGGTAGGGAGGCCGATGGGGAACAGGCAAGGGTAACACTTTTTGGTAGGGAGGAAGCACTGGAGGAAACTGTAAAGAGCAGTTTGATTCTAAACATTTTCCGGAGGCTGGACGGACTTCTGGTTCCAGAGTTGTTGACAGACTGGGGCATAACCCAAGCTGAAATGAACTCCTGCTCATTAGCATGGACATGACCGTGAGAATTGCTGTGTCAAAGACGTGAGATATGGGAAGTTTCTTTCTGATCTTTAGCTTAAGATACCTCTTAAACATTCAAATGTCCGGCAGATGAGGCCTTCAGCAGGATTTTGGGTGAGAACCTCAGCTAAGGTATGTGCATGTAAACTGTGTGTGGAGCCACAACACCAGGAGAAATGATCAAGAGTATTCAGGAAGCAAGAAACCATAATACCTATGTGTGTATTACGAAGTTTAATAGACATTACTCATATCTACTTTAGCAATCAAGCCATTTGGGGCTTACTGGCTTTTTATCTGTTCCCTTTATTGGTAAATTAAAACCTGCTCCTGTGTCTCTGACAACTTCTCCATTCTCCCTGGTTGCCTGTGTGTTTTCTCATTGGTCTTCCTTCTGAGGACCCATGCTACATTAATCTCTCTGTCGTTCTCTGGTATCTTTTTCTGCTTTGTGGAATTCTTTTATGGTGATTATAATTCACCTTTTGGCCAATTCAATTCCTTTCCATATTTTTCCTTATATTTTCTTTGCGCTAGAACTATGCCTTTCTATTTTTACTAGATGCCTGTTTGTCTATCTGAGTTCACTGAGCCGGCTCTTTTGACAGATGTTAGGTGAGGTAAGGGAAGAAGTTAGGGCTCGAGTAGTATTCAAGGTTCATAAGCATCCAATTGCAGCATCCTTGGTGCACGTGAAGTCACTCGGCTTCCACTGCCCCAAGCACTGAGAGATAGATCCCCTGTAAACTAGGAGTACAGCTTGTGCTATGACACCCTTCTGTGGGAAATCCTACATCCCAAGATCGTTCTGTGAGTGTCTCAAGCCTCCTGATCATACAGCAGAGGGGAGAAGTGAGTGGAGACTTCCATCAGCCAACAAGAGGCAGAACCCTTGAGAGGAAAGACAGGGAACAGCTTAACTTCAAGCTGAAAAGTCAAGAGGAGTTGGATCCATCAAGCAATACAGCAGCCAAGCTTTTGCTCCACGGACTCAGCTTCAGGCGCCCTCACAGAGCTGCTGACCCATGGCAAGGCCTTGGTAGCTCTTCTTTGTCATCAAATCCTGCCACTCTCTCGTTAACTTTGCTTCTTGCCTTGGCTCTTGTGGATGCCCAGCCTTGGGTCCAATTAGGGAGCACCACCTTGTCTCCAAACACGTGACTCCATTCCAACTCCACCCCCCCAGGAGTCCTCTAAGCGTCCACTCAACAATGGACCCTGGATCTCAACCTCTTAGGCCTCTCTCAGCCTTGGAGAAGTGCCCCTCACCTGCACCTACCTCGTTCTTGACCAGGGCTGGTAGAGTGATTTCATGCTATATGTTCATATGTAAGACCCAAGTAGGTTTGTTCCTATTTTCACCTCTGGGAGAAAAATATAGTTTTGAACAAATTTATACCTCTTGTTTTCACTGATGATGAAATGCATTTCCCACTTCCTGGCTCCCTGAGTGTGACAGAGATGCGGGGGGTGGGTGGAGGGGATGACAGGTACACATACATATGGAGGCTGGAAGACAACCATGCGTGTCCTTCCTTAGGCACCGCATATCCCTAGTGGTTTGGATGGCGTTTCTCCTTATTAGCCTAGAGCCCTGTTTTCCAAGTGGGTTGAGATGGCTAGCTAATGGGCCTCAAAAATTCACCTATCTTTTCTTCCCTAGCAACTGGGATAACAAAGCACTCCTCACTAACCCTGGCTTTTATCGTATGGGCTCTGAGAAGCAATCTTAGGTCTCCATCGTTTCAAGACAAGCATTTTCTTTATAAGATACCACCCTAGCCCAACCTCAAACTGAAGGCTTCTGAAACATACATCTTTAAATTCATGTAAACAGCTCCGGTCTTCAGAGTGATTTCCCTGCATTGATACTGCATTGTTGTGTTTGTCTTTGTCATAATATAAAGTTGATGGCCCAATGCAGAAGGCCTTTCAAATTAGTTCATTTAATCATCTTTCTTCACTTGGAGGGTATGAGCCAGAAGCACAAGGTGTTAAGAAATCAAAGGAAAAGCGAGCCTTGTGCAATCCCTGTTCAAAAAAAAATGCTGCTTCAGGTGAGCCTGTTCCATGTGCATAGAGACCAGGAGTCCAGGGCAGCTTTATCTAAGCTGGAAAACATGTTGACCCCATACCAGAACCCCCCATCAAAGCACACAATCGCATGGAATGGCTAGCTATCTTTCTCAGCATGGTAGCTATGCAAACTCTCTTTCTCTGGTGCATGATTTCATGTCGTCCAGGGGAGAAAAGACTCCTGGGGTTAAGTCATTCAAAACCAACACACTACCTACTACTTGCTACCTGAAAAAAAAAAATTTAATATCAGATTTGTAAAAGCTTGAGACTCTGGAACACACTGGCTTATTAAATTGCTTCAAGCATCAATATAATTAATATTAGATAAATCCATGCAAAATCAATCATTGTTTCATCTCTGGAATGCTAGGTCCCTGGAACCCGACAAATCCCCAGCATCAAGCTCAGCACCACCCCTTCTAGAAGACTTTTAAAATGACCTCTCGTAAAATAATTTTTTTGTTTTTCTTCTGCGTAAAAGGAGATTTATGCTTAATGAAGCTTTTAATGAAGAAATTACAGAAGGAGAATGCCAATAAAATCTAATTCTTAAACAAGAAAATCTAATATTGAGAAGTATTGCAATATGCTGGCCTTTGTCCAGATAGAAATGAGACACAATCCAATCACTGTTCAGCACAAAGGACAAAGTAACATTAATTTTCTTCAAGATGGTTATTAGAGAGATAAACGGTATGTTCTCCCCTTATCATGTCACAGAGATGTTTGTTCCCAGGCCCACTTGGCTACTCTTACAAGGCTGGCTTGTCCTGCCATTAGCTGGTATGTTTAGGCAAAGATGGGTCAGGAAGAATTGGCTGGATTTCTCAGTAGCCACAGAAAAGATCCTTTGTTCCCCAGGGCCTTTGAAGTAGGCTCTCTGGCATCCATACAAGCCAGGCATTCTCAGCATTAATTCCTGTAATCACATTTACCTGTTCACTCAAAGCTGGAGTTTGTTCCTGTCCTAAGAAAGAGTTGAATCAAAAGAGCGGAGGGGAAAGGAGTGCAAACAAAAAATTTTTTATAGGACATGAAAAAAAAACACCACCGAAAATGAAGCTCGAAGGGAAGCAGATCAAAGCAGAGTGAGCAAGTTCTAAAGGAACCAGAAAATTGCAAAAATAACAGTAATAGAGAAACAAATTGATGGCATTAGAACGAATACAAATGAGGAACAGGAGAGACACTTTAAAATAGATCAAAGACTGAAAGCAGAAAACAGGAAAGCATGTTCTGCTGTTTTCGTCAGTAATTAATTTTGGTAATTATACCAGGTGATTTACAAAAACATGAGGAGAGTGTTAAAAGACAATCAACAAATAGCAAATGAGTATACATCTAAAGAGGTCATTTCTTGCTCTGCTCCAACTCTCATGCATGTGACAATTGCCAATTACTTCAATTATACAAGCACAGAAAAGTATTCTAAGCATACAGTGTGAGTCACCCTCCCATTAAACTACAATAGGCTAATTAGTGCATGCATTGACACCTAGGACTTATGAATCTATAGAAATGTGTCTTGTACAAAAATGGAAGCTCTGTTTCATTTTCTGTAAGCATTCTCAATATGCTGCCAACCTTTAGACAAGTGTTCAGAATCAGAAAATCATTTTCCAGAAGACAGGCAGAGTGAAAATAAACATAGTTTTGCCATATCTAGCTATTTTTTTGACAAGCACACGTTGTATATTCACTCACCTCTGTGGACCTGTGGCTCAGCTATTGTTAGTTAATTGACTAAGAAGTTTTTCTGTAGGGTTTCAGTCTTTGATCTTACACTTTGGAAAATATTTATAGTTTTCAGCTTTTGACTTATCTGCTGATATCTTCACCATGCCTTAGAGGTGTGAACTTTATGTAATTAATTAGCATAAAAACTTTCGAGATTTTTCCCAGTTTTCATAACTTCAATAAGAGCTACTCTTTAATAATGAGCAGGAAGAACAGAAAAAGAGGAATGTTAGCATTTGTCAGGCCAAAGCCATCCGACCTAGACATGAAGGTGTCAACTTACTATACAAGTAAGGGCACTTCTAATCCATATGACATGAATGTATTGTAGACCCCCATTGTTTTCAAAAATGTAAAAAAAAAAATACCTTTTTTTACTAAATTGAGTAAATGTGTCCATCTGGAGTTACATTTGCTTGTGTGTACACCCTTCAGTTCTCATTTGTACATGCATATGTGCAAAAATGTTGTTAAGTGATATTTTTAGGAAATTAGCATTCTGATTATAGCATCCCAGGTCCTTTATCTAACGGGGGACCCTAAACATTCATTATATGACTAAAATGTTCAGAACACTCGAAGAAATAGATTTAAATGTAAATCCAGCACATGATAAATTATAGCTTTATAAGAAAAGCAAGCCTCCTCCCCCCGCCCTCCCATAATGCATGGTGGAAACATTGTCCCCATAGCTAAATGGTCCCTTTTCCATCAGAGAGCATCCAGCTCCCTGGTTATAGCCGAGTAAAAAGTCCATGAAAATTACTAGCCTTGTTTGTTGTAGGGGGACTAAGAACATAAGTAAATAGCAGGTGGAGTTATTACTCTGATAACTTACTTTGAAGGCATTATTCCAGCAAATTAAGAATTGTAGAAAATCTTTTGGTAGTTTATAGGTTCACATGTCTTAGTAGAGCAAGGGTAAGGGAAAAGATAGGATGGAGAAAAATTGTTCCACCATTTACTGGGATCCAATACTATGAATCAACTAGTACCCTCCCCTCCCTCCTCTTCCTCCTGTTCCTTCTTCCCCCTTCCTTCTTCTCTTCTTCCTCCTCCTCCTGTTCTTTCTTTTTCTCTTCTTTCTCTTCCTCTTTCTCCTCCTCCTACTCTTCTCCCCTCCTCTTCCTCCTCTTCCTCCTCCTTCCTACCCCTCCCATAAGGGCAACAGTTTTATCCACTCATATCTACTGCTCAGCATGAACAAGTGAAAGGACAAGAATCTTAAGTGTACAGTGACAGTCTTATCTGTCAATAGGGACAGTTTGTTGGAAAGTGGGCAAAGAAGAGACACGTGTAAGTTTTGTTAGTAACATCTGTAGCCCCAGATGAACATCTCAGTGAGGAGAATACTGCATTAGTTACTTGTCTTGTTGTCATGACCAAAATACCTGACAAGGAGCAGCTCAGAGAGAGAGAGAGTCTATCTGGGTCTGTGGTTTGTGGAAGCAGCTCATCACGGCTGTGGGAGCAGGAGGTGCTTGCGCACATTGTATCCATAGGCAGGAAGAAGAACGCAGTGACGGATGCCTCTGTCCTCCTTTGTGTTTAGTCTGAGACCCCAGCCCATGTGGTCAGTCTTCTCTCCTCCTCAGTCAATTTTCTCTGAAAATTCCTTCAGACCTCCCCCTAAGGCGTGTCTCCTAGATGATTCTAAATCAAGTTAACAGTCAAGATTGACCACCATACACTGTGAGAACGTCACTACAGCTGGCTGCTGGGCATTGACTATGCTATGGGTTAGAAAGGGAGAGAGCTGGCCAGCCCAACTATCACCTGTAGTTATGAAAAAGATGGTGTTGTACAAAATGTAATTATGTGATAAATCATTTGGAGGCATTTCTAATGAAAAACATTCACCAGGAAAGATTAACCAGTACTTGTGTGTCCACTGTCTGAAACCAGGTTTGTAGCTCTCAGTGCCGTCATCCTAAGCCTTCATAAATCCGCAGGAAGCTTCTGTTTATCGATTTTATTTGCAGAACACACTCAGGGTATAAAGTAATTTGATTTTTTTAACAGGGTTTAGGGTCTGCCCCAACAGGGTTATAACTTACCAAGCATAAAAGCCAACACATAAAAACAAACATACAATTTAAAGAGAAAGGGACTCGTGCCAGCGGAATCGGAAAATCGGGGTTGGAGGGAGTGGTGAGATTAACCCCAGGCTTATCCACACACCCATCTATCTGTCTGGGAATCTAGGGGTGAGGGTGGCAAGATTACTCCCAGGCACACCCCAGTGTCCATCTAACTGCTGGGTTGAAATCTCCTGGTGGGTGATATTTTAGATGCCTTTCATGCATGGTGTTGCTCAACTGTTTCAAGAGAAAAAAAAAGATAAATCCCACAGAAGAGCATAGTGGTTATTTAACAGACACAAAGGATGGGTAGAGAAAGAACCTTCTTTCCTGTTTATCAGAGCTTGGAGTAATCCTATGGATGTTTTTAACTATTTCTTGTTCGCCCTCTGTGAAATCTTCCCTTTCCACATCAAAGTCAGCCACTCAGACTGGTCAATGCCATGACCAGTTACCCTTGATCCAGCTCCGCATGTGTATGCAAGCTCTGCAGCTTGCAGGCTGTAAACTGGAGGATAAATGGTGCCTCGTGTTTTTATCCTTCTTTTGCACCGAATCTTCTTTTTTAACTCTAAGCAATTGTGGATAATTAAATTTTTATAGAAGAAATTTTTTTCCTTAGCAATCCCATTAGGGCTCTGCTGTACTTGTCCATTGCCTCATAAAGGAAAAAGGAAGAAAGAAAAAAAAAAAAAAAAACCACTGCCACATCTGTGCCTTAACCATTTTGTGCAGATTCTCTCCGCTCCATAGTTTATGGGATGCATTCATGGCCAGGAAACCCTATGCTGGAGCCATAAATGCCAAGGCTGGTAAAAGCAGGCAAGTAGCAGAATGCCTTACTTGTGAAGAGAGATGGATTAAGGGCTGACTGCCGGGTCACAGCTGAGGGCAGACAGTGAATGGCCTCCGTGAGACTTTCTGGTGACCACATAACTACGGTAGCTACAGGCCCTGAGTACAGAACAGTTTGGACTTAGCTGGACAGTGCAAGAGCCACAGCCTCGGTGGAGCAGGGGAGAGGTGAGCCACTGGAATTCCCCACGGTACCCCTGATGGCCCACAGTCAGAATGCTTTGAAAGGGGCTTTTAAAGTCAGGGCATCAAAGAACACCATCAGCTGCTCAAACAGTGACTCTGGCTATAAATGAAAGGGCAGTCCCAGTCTGTGGGAACAGGCAACCTCTTTGGTGACATTCCCACTAATGGGGAAAATATCGCCACCCTTACACAGCACTTTGAAACAGAATACAAGGACATCTCTGGGCAGCGTACCCACAGCAAAGATGGGACTCCTCGTCAGGAAGGGCCTCCTCCTGAGCTCTTCCAGAGCTCAGAAGACCAATCCCCATAATTCTCCAGCAGCCTCTGTGTTCACACCCCACTTCCCATCTTCTGCTCAGCTCTGTAGAGCAAGTGAAGCCCTGTGGACATATGTGATACTGATACCCGAGAACAGACAGCTAGAGAGACCACCATGTACCAAGTACAGGACCAGGGCAGGACTGGCCGTGCCTCCCTTCATCCTCAAAGAGAAGCTGGGAGAGCACAGAGGAGACCCTGAAGGGAAAGATCTCTAATGCTCCTGATTATGTATACATGAAGCGATAGAACTTTGAGAAGATAATTAATGTTCCCAAAGCTCACGGCAGCCAAACGACGGAAACATCAGGCTCCTTACCATTTGCCTCCTAGTTCCATAAACACCTGAAAATTGCCTCAAGTCAAATTATTCAGTATAAAACATTTTTTTTGGGGGGGGGAGATACTTTCACAAATTAAGTCCCAGATATCTTTGAAAGTGACACTTAGACATTTTAAGTATGTTCTCATTTGTAGATGAAGCCATTTGGTGAATTCTTTTGAAGGTAGTTTAAAATGTGGTTAAACCATCACCTTCTACCCGAGGCATCATGGTCCTGGAATACGTTGTTAAAATAGGACTCTGATATATGGCAGAGAACCATGCTACTGTATAAGCTAGGCTATACAAGTACTTACTAACAAAAGCCAGGTGGAAGGAAGAGAAGCAGTAGAGCGGGCTGGCCTTGGAGCTGAAGAATTTTTCTGAGGCAGTATGGCTCATAAGGCCATCTGTCTCAATATTACCTGGCTTCATACCAAACATACCCTGCCTGGATCCCAGCCAAAAAAAAAAAAACTCAATTATAACAAGACGCCTAATGATTTTATACATGGTAATGTGGGTGCTTTTGATCTAGGCTAGAGTAAGTCGTTTAGCTTATGCTGGAGATTAGGACAAGAAAACACCTTCAGGGCACAGTGGCATAGACAAGCGAGGAAGGCTTCGGCCTTTGTACTTTTCAAAGGGGCTGGTGTGTCCTGAACACTTGAACCCATACTCGGCTTGCACAGGAGACTGGGGTGCTCTTGTGATGGGAAGCAAAGTTGTATCTCCCACACGATTTCTGGACGTGCAAGGATCAAAGGTCACACTGTGCAGAAAACCAGATGTTCAGCAATGCTTGTCTCTTCCATCTCTTCCTTTAAGCCTCCTTTGCAGATTGAATTCTAGTAGGAGAAATAAGTAAGTTGTTATTACTTTAAATATACATTTTATTATCTATGAAAAATGGCACCGTTGAGCAAGATATTAGTCCTGACCAAGCCTTTTATAGTACCTTTTGAATATACTGTCTTATTTTTCCTTTCATTAAAATACACAATGCAATTGTGTGCTTTAGATTACATATGTAAGACCTCCAGCCCTGCCCAAAACCATGCAGGCAATAATCCACATGACCTTTTACTCATTCCTTCAGCAAACGTGTGGTCTTTGTCTACTTTAGCTAGACACTATCCCAGGTGCTGGGATGAGGATGATGAGTCAGAAGTTCTGATTTACACTCTAGCCACAGAGCCAAGAAGATGTTGACCAACTTCACCTGACCAAAAACCCACTGCATCACAACCCCCCTGTGCTATTATCAAAACCCCCTCCAGCCTCTGTCTTCCTAAGTCCCTTAGCTCCTGTGATTCTGGGAATCCCAGGGCTCTGGAAAGCTTGGCTGGAGCAATGGACTGTAAGCAGGTTGGAGTCTTACAAAAGAAGTGTACAGATAAGAAAACGGATTAACGGCCTAGCTACCGTGTCTGCTTCCTAATTTCCTAGGCCTGTCATGGCTTCCTGTTGGCCTCGCCCAGGTAACACTCTCTCCTTTGCTTATCCCACCTCTAGCAGCAGCATTGGCGTGTTCTTCTGTGGACACAAAGCCATGTCAAAGACTCTTCAAAAGATGTGCCGTTTGTACTCATCTGCGGATCCGAGGGGCGTTCATTTCTATTACAACAAGGAAAATTTCTAGATGTTGGAGGTACAGTCAACGCACTGTGAAAGACGCTAAAATCAAGTAGGTCATGGGGAAGAAAAGATTTTTTTTTTCCACAAAGGGCCAAATAGCCAGCATTTTAGAGGATGATCGTAGCCTCATCTACTCCCCACCCATGGTTCTAAGATGCTTAACTAGTCACAAATGAGAACACATTGGAATTGGTTTAGCTGAGTTCTGTTGTCCTACAATTTACGTATGGCCACTGAAGGTAAATCTCATATAATCTTTCTGTCATGAAATTTGTATTTTTTGACAATTTAAAAATGTAAAAGCCAGGGTTAGGCACTTAATTAAAATGTAGAAATCATGAGAATATAAACTTAGGCCATGAGTCAAATGAGGCCAGTGAGATTTAGACAATGTTAACCAAAGCATGCTTAGGACATGCTTAGAACACTGACACTTTTCCACCTCGTATGACATATACATAAAAACTAAATTCCAGGGCTGGAGAGATGGCTCAGCAGGTAAGAGCACTGACTGCCCTTCCAAAAGTCGTGAATTCAAATCCCAGCAACCACATGGTGGCTCATAACCACCCATAATGAGATCTGACACCTCTTCTGGTGCAGTGTACTTATGTATAAAAATAATAAATAAATAAACCTTTAAAAAACAAAACAAACAAAAAAACTAAATTCCACGTTTACCTTCCCTCTCGTCTTTCCTCCTTCCTTCTTCCTTCCTTCTTCCTTTGTTCCTTCCTCCCTTCATTCCTTTGTTCCTTCCTTCTTTCCTTCCTTCCTTCCATCATTCATTCCTGATTCCTTTCTCCCTCTCTTTTCCTGTCTTTTAACAAATAGTTATAGCTCATTTCGACTTCTGTCCCTCAAGACATCTGGAAATGGTTTTGGAAATTTCCATCGATTTAGTCTTCCCTTGCCCTGTTGCTGGCTGCAGAGAATCCCTCACACTTCATCCTTCTCTCCATTAGCATTAATGTTTTACAATCATGTCATCAAATATATCAAGAGTGAGTGAAAATTATTTAGCCGCAGGTAGCAACAAGTGTGTTCCTTAGTAATATCGGCCGAACTTCATTTGTTGTATATCAGATCTTTTATTTAGGCTTCATATCAAATTATTAACTTCAGAGACTCCTCTGATAGTCCTATACCTGTTAATATCAGTGTCCAGCTGAAAATGTTTAAGGGCTAGCCTTTGGGAACTACACGCCACATCGTATTTTCCTAGTTTCTGGATGATAGATCATATACAATAGAACAAAAGCATTTACTGAAATGAACATGAACTGTGCTTTACAAATGCTTCTTATCATTGTGGACTATCATAAAAGAAGTAAATTGATCTAATGGGTTTTGATCTTATGAATCAGGCAGCTGCTCAAGCTTCTCCGTGTGTTTCTGAAATACAAATTGATTGTCTACTTTCTATTATCATTAGATTATTTTTTTAATTTCAAGTATGAATTTTACTCTTACTGTCTACAGGGGATAGATGGGTGTATTCAATAATATCTCACACAAAGCTTCTGCTGCCTCTGCTTGGAAATTTCTCAGTGTCTGACAGTATCAGATAGATGGTTGACAGATAGATAGATGGATAGATAGATAGATAGATAGATAGATAGATAGATAGATAGATAGATAGGGATAATCATTCAAACTCCAGTTAGAAGACATCCAAGTATACTACACAATTATTGTCCCATTTAAACTTAATTCAATCATTGTTGATAGCAGTTTCTATAGCCAAATCTAATCTTTAGCCAGAAAATTAAATACATTAACTTTTTTTCCATTCAATCATATTCAGTTACTACTTTGCTTTCTTTGACTATTTGAAAATGAAATGTATTGTTTGATCATGCAATTTTGTCCAATAAAATAAAACTTTTTCTGGTAGATATCAAAAACACAATTTCTCTTTATTTCTGGGGATACTGCTCAACATTTTGAAATATATATACTATGAGATTCTCACCTATCCAAGCAAGAAAAGGTATAAAAATCTGAGTTCCATAATGTTGAAATAACCAAACTAAAATAGAAGTAATTTATTCAAAAGAGAAACATTCCACAAAAATTATTCAAAGTAATTTGACACAACGATAAACATAAACAGGAAGACATTTGAAAATGGGAGCAAGTGGTGTTCACTGAATTTGAATGTTAAACATTCTGAAGATAATCAATTTGTTCTGAATTAATCTCTCTGCTAAGTGAAAGTCCAATTAAATTAAAATTTTCCTGATTTTAGGAAAAAGAAAGAAACTAATGAGGAAAGAAAGATGGAAACCAGAAATGAATACGAAGGAGAAGGGATGCAATAGAGAAAGGAAGGGTAAGGGGAAAGAGAAGAGAAGGGAAGGGGAGGGAAGAGGAACAAAGGACAGAAGTAAGAAAGGGGAAAACTGCCTATGTATGGGAGAAACCATCTTAAAAGGGGATCTTCTAAAGCAACCAAAGAGGAAGCCTGCATTAGCTGCCAGTGAACAACAGTTAGTGTGGCCACAGAACTTCCTTGGAGACCCCACACTAAGAAAATTCTGTCCTAAAAGTACTGCGGTACCATAGCTATCAGTGGAGTACTTTGGGCCCCCTTAAATTAACTTTCCAAAATGAAGGCAAAATACAGATGTCCCAAGCACAGCCAAATGGGACACATCCTTTGTCTCTGCAGTAACTGCCAAAAGATAGCCTTACTCAGGGAGGGAGGAGTTCAGTTCTCCAAGACACAATGAGCAACAATGAGCCAAGAACAAGCTAAAAACATGTTTTGTCAGAATCTCTAAATAGCAACTGCAAAGGACAGATCAGTTATGAATAATGGTGTCAGAGTAGGGCAGGAAAAGGGACATGTGGAAGCTCACCACAATGTCTTTTTTTTAGAAAGAATGTCTGAGTCTGAAACTGGCAGTTTGGCTAGGTTCGCTGCCCATCGGGCTTTGGAGATCCCACTCTCCCTTCCCCGCCTAGCACTGTGTTACAATCACACACCTCAGCCTTTTTATAGGGGTGTCAGGGGAACCCAGCGCATAGCAAGCATTTTACTGACAGAATCATCTCCCCAGCTCCTGAAAGAATATTTTTAGAGCGTAAACGTGAAATACTGCAACTCAACAGGCAAGGTAGGAGGACCCTGGAATCCAGCATCGTGTGGTTTTTATATCGTTTGGCAAGACAGAGGAGCCACTACGTAATGTTCTTTGCTAAATTCTGTAAGTAAACAGATGAAGTAATTTTTTAAGGCCTTTAGCAAAGGTGACTCTCCTTGAATGCTGGTTGAACCTAAGCTGTCAACGAATCTCTGGGATGATCGAGGAGTGTGAAGAAGATTTCACGTGTCTTCTGCTTTAATCTGAGGCTATCCCTAGCCCTTCCATTTCCACTCAGCTGATCTTCTTGGGCTCGACTGTTCTTGAGCCATATTCTGTCCCCTTCAGGTCTCCTAGACAGCCCTCTGGCATTTTCTGACATCTATATCACTGGGGTGAGGTATGGAGCAAACTCCTTTCTCTCTACTTTATGTTACAGGGTTAAATAGTTCTTCTTTTGTCTTTAAGACTCGGAACATTTTGACAAACATTTCACATAATTTTTTGCTACACTAAACCTTGGGGGATTTCTTCCACTGCAGGGGCATTTTCTGATATTAGACAGTTGAATACATTTGGATGCCCTTTGTTTCCTCCTTTCAGAGGCATCAATTATTTTAATAATGGATCCTTTTCCATCTTAATTATTTTAATAGTTATAATCTCTATGTATCTTTTATTTACATCATTTTCTCTACATTTTTACTGACCCAAATTATTCCTGTCAGGATTCAAACTAATTCCTATTTTTAAAAAGAACAAGTAAATACGTGATGTACTATCTAATATTACCTGGGCAATATTCTAAGTTTTTTTTTCAATGAAAACTATAAATCTTAGGATTCAAGCTAAGCTGAGTAAACAAAAATTATAAATAACCTCCTCCCCTCTGTTCAGGACACATTTTGCCAAAAAAACCTAAAATAAACAGACAAACACAACCTCTGTTTTCATCATTTCTTACATTTGAGAATTCCAGATTTGGAGTTATAATTGATTTTCAGTAATGTCTACTCTGTACAGTTTGCAGATGATGAAGTCAGTTGTGTAACGATGTTGCTTTCAGCCTTGGCCCTCAAATTTGCACTCATTCTGATGTGTTCATTTTGTTTCTTTCTAAATTTTTCTCTCTCTTATTCAAGTGATACTCTCATTACATTCTGCAAAGCATGAATGGTAACAGATTACTTTGGTCACAGTTTCTACGCCGTCATCTTACAGATGCTTTATTGATTCTTCCATATTTTAAATAAACTGTACTTATCACATCTAAATATGTAAAAATAACTCATCTATCTCTCCATTTATCTATCTATTCATTTTCATATCTATCTCTATCATCTATCAAATCTATCATCTATCTCTCCATATTTCTATATATTCATTTATCATATGCATATATCTCTATCATCTATCAATCTATCAAATCTATCATCTATTTCTCCATCCTTCTATTCATTTATCACATGTATCATTTCTCTATCATCTACCAATCTATCAAATCTATCATCTATCTCTATCAAATATATCTATCTATCATCGATCATCTCTATCTATCATTGATCATATCTATCTACCTATCTCTGTGAAGGTTTGTATATGCTTGGCTCAGGGAGTGGCACTATTAGGAGGTATGGCCTTGTTGGAGTAGGTGTGTCACTGTGGATGTGGGCTTAAGACCTTCACCCTAGCTGTCTGGAAGTGAGCATTCTTCTAGCAGCCTCCAGATGATGAGGTAGAACTCTCAGCTCTTCCTGAACCATGCTCCTGCCTTGATGATAATGGACTGAACCTCTGAACCTGTAAGCCAGTCCCAACTAAACGATGTCCTTTATAAGATGTGCATTGGTCATGGTGTCTGTTCACAGCAGAAAATCCTGCAGAAAAAGGAAAGGTTATTTCCCAGAAGTAAGAATTCCAACACAATTTCTCACTAGGAGTTTTTGACTTACCAATAAAGTAGCAAAGAAACAAAGGGGTAGAATCCAAGCCACACTTCTGCTCCCATTTTGCTCCTGGAGGCTTTTCCTCTCTCCTTCACTTGTGTGTATGTGTGCATGAATGTGTGTTTTCATGGGTCCGTGCCCATGAACCTGAGCATGTGGAGACCAGAGCTTGACTGCAGGTGTCCTCCTCTATGGTTTTCCACCTCACTTTTTCAGACAGGGCTTCTCACTGACACTGGAGTTCACCAATTCCATCAGACTGGCTGGCCCACCAGCTCAGGGAATCTTCCTAGCTCCATCTCCCCAGTGCTGGACCAACAGGCTTGCATCACTACAACAGATTCTTACATTGGGTTTGGAGATTCAGACACAGGTCCTCATGCCGAGACCTCAATCATTTTACCAGGGAAAACGTCCCCTAAGCCCTTGCCCTTTTAATATTGGTAATTTTACTTAACACTCTGACCAAAATACCCAACAGAATCCCCACAAGAGCGTCAAGATATATATTGGCTCATGGTTCTGCAGATTCTCCATCCATCGAAGTGGGGAAGGCTTAGTGATAAAACTAGCTTCTCCAGGGCAGTCAGTGGGAGCTGTTGGCAGCAAGGCTTCTCATGGAGCAGAGCAGAAGGCAGAAAGAGCATGATATACCAGAAGCTGATATAATCTCCAATGGTCCCTCCCCTTGGAGCTGTGTCCACTAGCCAGTCCCTATCTTCTAAAGACCCCACCACCCACAAAATAGCACCCCAGGCTGGGGAACACGTATTCGAAATATCTCCCTGTGGGTGACACTTCAGATCCAAACCATAATGTATCTCTTGGGTTTTTAAGCCATATGAGATCACATTTGTCCTTTATTGTTCTTCTTTATTGGCCAATGTGTGTAACACCCAGAGGGTGAACACCCCCAGCATTCTCTTTATTGCACACTAACTGGGTTATTATCTCCACAACCGTGGCTACTTTCAAGGCCCTCAGCAGCCTCCAACCAAGAAATAAAATGCAACTCCGTTTTTAGCAGCGGCTGAAACCAGTGGCCAATTTACTTTGAGCAACAGTTCTATTGGCTTCTGTGATATAAGCAACCCTTCGCTTCCATCTCAGATGCCTCTGTCCAAATTCAAAGTGTTGCTGTGTATTCAAACTTGGCCCTTCTCTACTCCTCTGTCTGTTCTCTTATCTTGCATACTATCAGGAAACCTTATGACCTCAAACACCATCTGTTTGCTGATGAGACCCCAAACTAAAACTCCAGTGTAGACATCTCCCTTGATTCTCCATGACATCCCAACTGCCTGCTTCAGCACTGATAAGAAGAATCGTCATCTCATGTTCATATATGAAAATGCAAACTCCTTTTTTTTTAACTTACAGTTCTGGTCTTCCTCTAATTTTTACTGTTTCAGTTACAGCCACCATTACCTGTTAGCCCCCATCAGCTATAAGCATGAAGCCCTCTTTGTCTGCTCTGGTCCCTGAATACTGACACTGAGCCTTGTCCAAAGTCATTATCTTAATGTGTCGTTTATTTCTTATTTCTGATAACTATTGCAGAAAGGCATAGGTTAGGCATGCATGGCCTGCAAAAT
>JADRCD010190689.1:25913-38679 GCA_019843815.1 Montemys delectorum | reverse complement strand
TGTGTGTGTGTGTGTGTGTGTGTGTTTAGGTATATGCCTTGAATCTTGAATTCCTGATTTTTCCAAGTCTTTTAACATGAAGCAGTGTTGTATTTTCTCAAAGTTTTCTTCAGCATCTAGTGAGATAATCATGTGATTATTTTGAGTTTGTTTATGTAGATGTTGATGTATTTTTGAATGTTGGACTATCCCTGTATCCTGGGGATGAAGCCTACTTGATCATGGTGAATGATTGATTTGATGTGTTCTTAGATTCAGTTTGTGAGAATGTTATTGAGTATTTTTGCATTGATATCCATAAGCAAGATTGGTATGAAATTCTCGTATACTGTTGGGCCTCTGTGGGGTCTAGTTATCACCACATCTATGCCTTCATAGAAGCAATTAATTAGTTTTCCTTTTGATTCTATTTATGGAACAGTTTGAGAAGTATTGTATTATTTCTTATTTGGAGGTCTGATAGAATTCTGCATTAAAACTATCTGGCCTTGGTCTTTTTTTTGGTTATGAGACTTATAATGATGACTTTTATTTCCTTAGGTGTTATGAGACTTTTTATATAGTTTACTTGATTCTTATTTAACTTTTGTATGTGGGATCAGTCTAGAAAATCATCCATTTCATCTAGATTCTCCAGTTTTCTTGAGTATAGGCTTTTGTAGTAGAATCTGGTGATTTTTTGAATTTCCTCAGTTTTTCTATTTATGTCTCCCTTTTCATTTTTTGTTTTTTATCTTTGCTATTTTGTTTTTGTTTTTTGGGTTGTTTGTTTGTTTGTTTGTTTTCTTTTGTCAGATTAAGCAGATTTATTTCCTCTAGCTGCAACAAAAATTCTTCATCCCAATTGAGTATGAAACAATTATAAGAGGTCTTTTATCCTGATTCTTTAAATTGTTAGCTGTTTTGATTGTTTGATGGGTTATGGTTGTTATCATTTAGGATGGTATGTTTAAATTGGGTAAAATTTATTTATTTGAATTATTGTATTCTGATAACAATTTATGGTTGTTTTATTTTAACTATTGTATGTTGACCAAATTTTAGGTTTATTTTATTAGAATTATTATATGGTAATAAGAATTAGGCCTTTGTGTTATCATATTAATGATTATTAATTTCATATTTTAAAATTATAATATCTTGTTCACCTGCTTGTTTTCTTACACATTTTCTCCTTTTTATATTATCTTAAAATCCTCTTGATATTAATTTGAATGTGCAAACTTGAAAATTTGACTTTCAAGCCTATACACAACACAATTAAATTTAATCTAGTCATATGGCTTTGAAATGTGGATGTGGTACATATTGTTAAATTCTGCCTAGCTGTATTTCATAGTTTCTACTGTATATAGTCTGTACATGATCCTTAACTGAAGCCATAGGTTTTTCTCTTGTTTACCATCAGTAGCAAGTTTTAAATTCCACATTTTGTCTCCACATTGCTTTCTAACTGTGTAATATTGCACAAGTTCATCTTGACTCCCTTCTCTATCTTTTCTTAAAGAATATGACCCCAGTCTAGCTACAATTCCTAGTACCCCCAGGACTTCTATGGCATTTCACTAAAACTTCAAGCCATAAAATACTTTTTGATGCTGTTCTACTTCATCAAAAAAGCCAATACTTCAAAAAAGGTAGTAAATCATACTAGTTACAAGTGTAGTTTATAAACCAGGGTTTAGCGGCTCCAATTTTCTAACAGGGTGTCAGTACTAGACCTATGACTTAAGATGTAAGTGGCACTTCACAAGAAACAACTCTACTGTATTAAGTATTCTTATTTATATCATAGAAATGTCACAGCAAGCACATAAATGTTCTCTATAAAATTTATTAATTTTAGACATATAAATTTTATATATACATTCAAATTTTGTTAAGAATCCTAAAAATAATATTATGGTATCTTACTAAAGTTTATAAATCCTAAAATAAATGAACTTTTTATTTTGTTGTACACAAATTTAACAAATGCCCATGAACAAGTGAATATCATATATCAGACAGTTGTTTCTCTTACTAATTTGTTCAACAATGCCATGATAAAGGCTACATATTTCATCAATATACAGAATTTAAACTTCTTGGGAAAGGCTATGACAGATATTCCCATATTCCTGGTCAGCTCTTTAAATGCCAATGTTGTGTTTTCACTAGAGAAGATGGTTATTTTGCATATGTGCAGTCTTCTGTATTCTTTTTCTTGACTTCCACAATTAAACAAAAATAACCTTTGTCTTGAAGATGAATACAGAATGCTGTGTTTACAAACCTGACAATTCACTTTTGATCAAGTACAAAAATTCCCTAATGTTTTTTATTTTATGTAAAATCATATCTATAGACGTGAATAGGTGTTTGTACTGTCCATTATCTCGAAGAAGATGGTCTTTTGAAATCTTACTTATGATTATATTTATCTTGTAAATACTTGAGAAGAAATATTTTGTGTGTGCTAATCTAAACTCAAATTCAGCAAAATCAATAAGACTGTTCATGCTAATGTTATGATTCATACCTCTCAGCATCAAGAGGAGAAAATGAGACAAACAGTACCTCAGTATCTGTGAGTCAGGATAAAAGTGGGAAGGGAATCTTTTGTGTCTGTGTGTGTGATAAAACATTTGGATAAAGATTAAGTCAGGACTGGAATTAATTAAATAAGTTAGCTTTTTCGTGGTGTCTATGTAAAAGTTTTTTAGGGTAAAACTACCAAGCTACCAAGGGGTCTTTAAATTAAAACATTAAGATAGTATTCTTTCTGCTTCTATTTTATGGAATTGTTTGAGGAATATTGGTATTATTTCTTCTTGGTAGGAATAGCATAGTAAAAATGTCTATCCTACTAAAAGCAATCTACAGATTCAATGTAATTCCCATCAGAAGTCCAAAACAATTCTTCAAAGACATGAAAAGTGCAATTCTCAATTTCACATGGAAAAATAAAAAACCCAGGATAGTATAAAAAAGCTCTTAAAAGTAAAAGAACTTCTGGAGGAATCACAATCTCTGACCTCAAGCTATATTACAGAGCAACAAAGACAAACCAGTTAATCAATGGAGTAGAATTGAAGACCCAGAGATAAAACTATACACTTACAGACACTTTGATCTTTGACAAAGATGCCAAAAATATAGAATGGACAAAGGAAAGCATCTTCAATAAATGGTGCTGGTTTAACTGGCAGTCAATATGTAGAAAAATAAAACTACATCCATATTTACTTTATACAAAGCTTAAATACAAGTGGATCAAGAACCTCAATATTAAACCAGATACACTGAATCTAAAAGGACAGAAAGTGGGAAAGAGCCTCAAACTCATTGGAAGGGAGAGGGTGGTTTCTAAAGAGAATTCCAATGGTTCAGACTTTAAGATCAAAAATAGATAAATGGGACCTAATGAAACTGAAAAGCTTCTGTAAGGCAAAGGATATAGTTAATGGGCAACTTACAGAGTTTGAAAAAGATCTTCTCTAACCCGATATCTGATAGAAGTCTAATATCCAAAATATATGAAGCTAACCTCTAAAAAACCAAAAACTAAATAAAAAATAGGGTATACAGCTAAACAGAGAATTCCCAACAGAGGAATCTTGCGGGCTGAGAAGCACTTAAAGAAATGTTCAAAGTCCTTAGTCATCAAAAAGCAATCTCGGGGTGTGGGGGTGAGTGGAGCAGAGGGAGAGAGTGACCTGGGTGGCAGAGGGAAGGGTGAGGGGAAAAGAGGAACATGATCAGGTATTGGAGTGGGGGAGGGACATGAGTGAAACCCTGAGTGCCAGCAGAAAAATATGGAAACTGGGAACCTCAGGAGTTAGGAGTTAGGAGGACTAGGGACATAAGAAATACTCAGAACTCAAAGGGAGGGACCTTAGATAAAGTGCTCAACAACATGGGGAGGGAACTCACAGAGTCCACCTCCAGTAGAAAGACAGAGTATCAAGTGGAGGGATGGTATTGCCATTTACAGTAAAAAAAACTGTGACAGAGAATTGTTCTTGTCTAAAAGAACTGCAGAGACAAAAGATGGAGAAAAGAGTGAGGGAAAGGAGGTCCAGCCACAGGCCCAAATTGGGATCTAGCTCATGGGGAGGCTCCAAAGCCTGACACTATTACTGATGCCATAGTGTGATTACAGACAGGAACATAGCATGACTGTCCTCTGAGAGGCTTAACAAGCAGCTAAAAGATTCACAGGCAGATATTTACAGCCAACTAGTGGACAGAAGCTGGGGACCCCTGGGACTGAATTAGGCAAAGGCTGGAGAAAGCTGAAGAAGAGGGCAACCTTATAGGAAGACCAGCAGTTTCTACTAACCTGGACTCCAGAGGTCTGTGAGACACTTAGCTACCAACCAAACAGCATACACTAGCTGATAAAAGGCCCAAACATATAGAGAGCAGATGACTGCCTGGTCTGGCAGAAGATGAAGAGAAGATGCACCTAATACTCAAGAGATTTGAGGCCCCTGGGGATGGGGTGTGGATGGTGGGGACATCCTCCTATAGATGAGGCCTGAGGAATGGGCTGAGGAACTGTCACAGGACAGACCAGGAGGGGAATAATGACTGAACTGTAAAAAAAAATGAAGATATATTTGAAAACAAAACAAAACAAACAAAAACAAAACAAAATTAAATAAAATAATAGAACTATTTATAATAAGATAAATGAAGAGATAATATATTTATGAGCTTTGTATTTGTAAACTTCTTATACCCATGTAAATTTACTCTTAGCTGCACCTGATCTCATGCTGATCTCCCAGTCATATACAAAGATGCAGAGGGTGTTTGAAACTTAGTTTACTGTCTTACACTATCCATTTTCAGCTGAAAATGCAACACCTTCCAATTACATTAAATTTGTTTTGGGGATTTTATACAGGTATACTGTGTTTGCATCATTTTAATTCCCCCTCTTGCCCTTCAGCCCTCCATACTTCCTTGCTAAGTCATGGTACACATACAGAGAGTGAGGAACAGAGAAAGGAGACCTATGTGTATTTTAAAATAAGCTTACAAAATAATATTTTCTGTGGCTTTCCCCAAAACCTGTGTTATGTTTCACTTTTTAATTCCTCATTCTCTCTCTGCATTATCCTCCTTTTCTCCTCCCCAATCCTCCATCCCAGTTTTCCATTTTCCCTTACATAGCACCTGACACTAGACCTTTTTTTTTTTCTCACTCTCTTATGGTCCCTTTCTATTTTTCTGGCTCCTGCACCTGTCTCATGATACAAGATCTAATGTTAACACTCAGAGATAGAATCCATATAAGATGGAACAGGTGGCTTCGATTTTTCTGCATCTTACTCAGTGTATGTTTCAGCACAATAAATTTGCCTGCAAATCTAATTTCATTTTTTCTACATAGTTGAAGAAAATGGTATTATGTATTTACTCCATAATTTTATTATTCATTCTTCAGCTGAAATACATCTAGCTAATTTCAATTTCCTAGCTATTGTGAGTAGAGCAGCAAGAAACATTGCTGAACAAATACCTTGATTTGTAGGGCATTAGTCCACTGGGCATATAATAAAGAGTAATATATACAAGTCATAAGAGATCAACTTTCAGCTTCTTGATAATTCTGTGCATTGATCTACTTAGTTCCTGATCCAAGTTGCAATTTCTCTAACAGGATTTTTGTTTTACCTTACATGGTGTAAGTATGTGTTCATTCCTTACATCGCTGAATATTTTCCAGTGTTTATCACGTTTTAATGGGCGCACTAACCTTGTGCTGAGGTTTGTCTAGTCCTTGTAATATCATCTTATACATCTTATGAAGAAAGCACAATCTTATTCCGTAATTATATATATGTATGTATATATATATGTGTGTATATTTAGCATTTACAATGTCCTGAATGCTAGTAATTCAACAATGTACACAGCAGGTTTATTTGTGTTTCTATTCCAGAAAGTACAAAAGCAATATGTGTAATCAGTAATGAAGCTTAACAAAAGGTAAAATTTTATAAATCTTGGGAATTAATATTATACAGATAATTTTAAAATGCAGTAAGCAGGATTATTAAAAGAATAAAAGCAAAATAAATTGTTATCTTTCTTACAGTGTGATTTGTCAACTTGATTGAATTTGTAATCAACTGTAAAAGACACCTCTGTTTGTGTGCACATGTGTGTATGTGTGTGTGTGTGTGTGTGGGTGTGTGTGTGTGTATAGAATTAACTGAAGGTGCAGAATACCTTCAAGAATGAGAATCATCTTCTGATGGCCTCTCACATACAAATATGTCTGAGGCTGCTTGTCCTGCTTCGATCAGCATATTCATAGATTTTGGAAAGTGTCTCTATCATTTTACCAGGAATGCTGCTATCAGAATAACAATGGAACCTAACTTCTGTGCCATACCAATGTGGGCTGAAGACATGTGGCTTTCCAGGAATCTACCATGATTTTAGTGCCAGATTGGGCCCATTGAAGTTTTTAGTTTTGTACATTCAACTTCTACCAAATTTTAATCTTTCCAGGATCTAGCCACTTTTCTATAACCCGGCAGGTATCACATACCCAAATATGATAAATATATTTTATAACGTGCATTTTTCTATCTGTTAAGTTCCTCTGAACAGCCATGATGAATATTACCAAAATATATGTTGTTTTCAGAAAGTGCTTGTTAACATGCACATTTTATAAATCAATTTAATTTATACCATGAAAATTATGAACTTGAAGTAAAGGTATCCCCTGATGATCATGAGGTTGTGTAAAATTTTCAAGACACCAAATAGATATTCTATAGGAAAAATTTTAAAGAGACATGTTGGATTTCAATGTTAATGACTGTACTATCAAACAATTTTAAATATTTTCAAGGCCCTGTGGAGAACAACTTATTTTGAATGATTCAAAGATCATGAAAGTAATTATGTTAAGATGTATTAATTAGAATGTGTGTCTTTCAGAGTAAATACCTATGTGACAGTGTTCTATGTTACATAAGTGGTAAAATGTTTTCAGAACTAAAGTATACAAGCTGTTTTCCCTTTAGAGTAAATGACACAATACTTGCCACTTCTGTGTCAGTAAAAGTTTTATACAAAGTAACAATCTGAGTAAAAAAAATTAGAATATAAATATGTATATTAAATTATTCTCATCTGAAATGAAAAGTACTTCACAATAAATATAGGTAACAGTGACTTTTAGAAAAACGAAGTGTCTTATATGATATTTCCAAATGCTATAATTTAAGTATATTTTAAGTCTTGGGTTTTGGCAATAGTAATTGCATAATTTCTTTCTTTCATTCTTTACCTTCCTATAAACTCTTTTATATATTCCTCCTTGCTCTTTTTCAAATTCATTGTCTGCTTTCTTCATTCATTATTTTTATACACACACACACACACACACACACACACACACACTCATACACACACACACACACACACACACAAACATATGTACATACATGCACATGCACACATGCACAATCATGCAAAAACAAAGTTTAGACTGGTTAGTATGAATGATGTTATTTATAAGAATGTTTTCAGGGTGAATATTCAGTATTTCATAGCCAGTTGGTCTGTACTTAGGAAAACTACCACTCTAGGTCTTAGCACTGTTTAATTTATAGAGGATTGAGGCCTTTAGAACTTTTAACTATCCACATTAGCTTATCTATTGTGTCCTTTTTCTAACTTGTATTTAGGAAATCAAATGGATGGAACACTATGGATGTAGCTCCTGACATTACTAGAAAATACATCTTATGGCAAAGTTTCAATTTTTGCTCTTACAACATTTCAACTCTTTCTTCTGCAGGGTCTTTGTGTCATCAGTGTGGGTATTTTCAGAATATGCTTCAGTCAGGATTGGTATTCCAACTCTACGATTTTATTGTTTCTTGTTTTCTCAAATGGTCTCTGTTTGTTGAAAAAAAAACCTCTCATGAGAAGTGATAAAAACTCTTTTCTTTAAATATATGAACACGTTTTTAGAATTCAGTTAGAGATTATGCTAGTTTAATGAACTGGCAGTTGTAGCTTCTGCCAAGACCCGTGAACTGTGTACAAGAGGATAAATAAAGATCAATTTGCTCAGGTACAGTTGTATCAATAACCTCCAAAAAAACACACAAAGATAAAAACAGATACACTAAACTGAATAGAAGATAAGTGGGAAGTGACCTCTTATACAGTAAGACCAGCACCATTTGCTGAAGATTCTTCTTTTTTCAAATGTAGAAACTTGCCTTCTTCATGAAAGCTCAAGAGTCCATAGGTATGTGGGGTTTTTTACTGGTCTTTGATTCTATTTCACTGTTTAACCTGTCTATCTGAAACAACATAGATGACCCTCAAAGGAAGAATGGATACAGAAAATGTGGTTCATTTACATGATGGAATACTTCTCCTATTAAAAATGAAGGCATCTGAGGGTACTAGTTGGTAATTGTTGTTCATCCTAAGGGACTGCAAACCCTTCAGCTCCATAGAACCTTTCTCTAACTCCTTCATTGGGGACCGTGTACTCAGTTCAATGAATGGCTGTGAGCCTCTACATCTGTATTAGTCAGGTATTGTCAGAGCATCTCAGGAGATAGCTATATGCTTGTCCTTCCTTCAGTCTCTGCTCCATGATTAATCTCTGCCACTCCTTCTATGGGTATTTGATTCCCCTTTTTAAGAAGGAATGAAATGTCCACCTTTTGGTCTTCCTTCTTCTTAGGTTTCTTCTGGTTTAGGGACCCAATCACCAATCAAGGACTATACAGGGTGGGACTTAATGTTCTGGCAGCATGTGTATAGTAGAGGATTGAAAATTCGATCAATAGGAGGAAAGGACCTCGGCCTTGTGAAGGTTTTGTGCCCCAGTGTAGGGGAATGCCAGGGCCAATAAGTGGGAGAGGGTGGGGTGGCAGGCATGGGGAGGGGGGAGGCAAAAGGTGTTTGTTCTTGTTGTTTTTGTTTGTTTGGTTTTTGGAGGGGAACCTGGGAAAGGAAAAATTTACATGTAAATAAAGAAAATATCTAATATGAAAAAAATGAAGGCATCATGAAATTTGCAGGCAAATGAATTCAACTAGAAAATATCAACTTATGAGAGGTAACCTAGACCCCCAAAAGATATTCATGGTATGTACTCACTGATAAGTGAATATTAGCCACAAATACAAAATACATAGGATACAGCTCGCAGACCCTAAGATGTCTAATAAAAAGAAAGGCCCAAGTGTGTATGCTTCAAGCCCATTTAGAAGGGTAAATGGAAAAATCATAGAAGGCAGAGGGATGAAGGGACCTAGATGGGAGAGGGGAAGAGGAGGGGAAAAGGGGAACAGGATCGGGTATGGGTGGTGGGCAGAACAGGAGAAATACCACAAGGACCAGAAGAACGAATGGAAATATGAAGCTTCTGGGAGTGGGAGGCAGGGAACCATTTAGAAAGTCCCAGAAGCATGGGAGACCTTTCTATCTTCTGAGATCTTCAATTTCCTTTTTCAGAGACTTGAACTTTTTGTCAAACAGATCTTTTCCTTGCTTAGTTAGAGGCACACCAAGGTATTTTATATTATTTGTGACTATTGTGAAGGGTGCTGTTTCCCTAATTTCTTTCTCAGCCTGTTTATCCTTTGTGTAGAGGAAGGCCACTGATTTGCTTGAGTTAATTTTATATCCAGCTACTTTGCTGAAGTTGTTTATCAGGTTTAGGAGCTCTCTGGTGGAATTTTTGGGGTCACTTAAGTATACTATCATATCATCAGCAAATAGTGATAATTTGACTTCTTCCTTTCCAATCTATATCCCGTTGATCTCCTTTTGTTGTCTAGTTGCTCTGGCTAGGACTTGAAATACAATATTGAATAGGTAGGGAGAAAGTGGGCAGCCTTGTCTAGTCCCTGATTTTAGTGGGGTTGCTTCAAGTTTCTCTACATTTTGTTTGATGTTGGCTACTGGTTTTCTGTATATTGCTTTTACTATGTTTAAATATGGGCCTTGAATTCCTGATCTTTCCAAAGAGTACACATGGTGGGACTGATAGCTCCAGCAGCCTATGTATAGCAGAGGATGGCTAAGTAGGTCATCAGTGGGAGGAGAGGCCCTTGGCCCTGTGAAGGTTCTATGCCCTAGTATAGGGGAATGCCAGGGCCAGGAAGCATGAGTGGGTGGAGTAGTGAGCAGGGGGAAGGGAAAGGGAACAGGGATTTGTTTTGTTTTGTTTTTTTTTTTTTTTGTTGTTTGTTTTATTTCTTTTTTCTTTTTTTTGGGGGGGGAACCTGGGAAAGGAGAAATTGTATGACATGTAAATAAAGAAAAAAATTAATAAAAAAAGGTAAGGAAGGCTCATTTATAAATTGAAAGGAGTAAATTCAAGTTTATACTAAAACTGATACTCAACCATGTCACAAAGAAAAGGGAAGTGAGAGACTCAGGTTTCAATGGGGGTAACCTTCCCAAAAATGCTCAATAGTGTGTAGAGGGAACTCAAAGTCCACATCCAGTAGCTAGACAGGGCCTCAAGTGGAGGGACAGGGTTATCAACACACAGTCAATATGACCATGTCTAAAAGAAGTGTAGGGACCAAAATGGAGAAGAGACTGAAGGAAAGGCTTTCCAATGGCTAGCCCAAGTTGGGATCCATGTCATGGGAGTAAGGGACGTCACCAAGGCCAGACATTAGTACTGATGCTATGATGTTTACAGACAGGAGCCTTGCATGACTGTGGTCTGAGAAGCCCTACCAGCACCCGACTGAGACAGATGTAAATACTTATACCCAAATGCTGCAGTGAAGTCCAGGAACCCTGGGGAGGAATAAGGGGAAGGACTAAAGGAGTTTAAAGGGAGGGTGACCACACAGGAAGACAAGCAGTCTCAACTACCCCCAGACCCCTGGAAGATTGCACAGCAGGGCCATCAACCAGGCAGCATACACATACTGGTCTGAGGCCCCCTGCAAATATGTAGCAGAGGACTGACTCAGAGCAAGAAGATGTGGCTAATCATCAAGAGGCTTGAGGTCACATGGAAGGGGACTACTACGGGAGGGCCACCCTCTCAGTGATAAGGAGGAGGAAGAATAGAGTTAGGAACTGTAGGTGGGTACTTGGAAAGGTGCGAAGGCTGGACTATAAAGAAATAAAATACTAAGAATTAAAAATGTTTCTTTTTTAATTTTTTGTATAGAATAGAGTTTATTCAGGGCATGGGGAGGGGAGGTAAGAGGGTAGTAGAAACAGAAAAAGGAAGAAAAGAAAGAGAAAGAGTAGAGGAGAAGAAGCCAGCCATGAGCATGTGGAGAGAGAGAGAATGGAATGGGTAAGGAGAGAGGAAGGGAATGGGGAAGATGCATGGGGATAGGGAGCATGAAGGGAAGAGCAAGAGCAAGAGCAAGAGCAAGAGAGAATCAAGAGATAAAAAGTATTTCTTGAGTACAATAGTAAAGGTGCTGTTTTCTGCCATGGCATGGTTGTCACTACTGAAACATTATGGTTGTTACTCCGTTCTAGGCATTGTTGAAGTTCATAGATGTCATAACTGCATAATATCATTTTCACGTCCCTCTTTGGGAGCTTGAATGACACATTCTTGTTCTATAGAAGGTAGTTCTCAGGGAGGAGGCTTGGAATCTGAACCCTGTTTCTTCATGTCTTCTGCAGAAGAGACTTACCTTCAACATTTGGGGGAGACTTACCTTCAACAACTAAGGTCAGTAATAATGGTCGGTATTATTTTTTGGAAGTCTCTTGAACAATGCTAACCAATAACTTAAAGGAGAGATTCTCCTAGTTGGTGTTTAGATATTTCCTATATTCTCTTTGTTCTTAAAGGGAGCTCAGATAGTAAATTTCATTGAAACTGTATATGTATATTTATAAACATATTTCTTATGTATTATAGGTAGTTTGAAGTATAGAGGACTTAAAGGTGTCATTCATTATAATTTTTGTGGGGGAAAATTTGAAATTATAAAAATTTAGGATTCACATTAAATTTAATATATTCAAATAAGTAATATTGTAAATAATTCCCTTGATATATTTTTCCCCTAAAATGTGGTTAATAGCCCTTATTTGAGTATATGGAATCATGTTTTGTATTATTATTAGGACATGATATCCACAGTTGGATTTACATGCAAGCCAATTAGAAAGTAGAGTGACATTTAGGAAATAGGTGAGAACTAACTGCATAAATAATACTCCATAATCTCATATTTGTGAATGTTAAGGAACTTTCCTTCACACATGTGGTATATGCTCTTAGGAACAGAAACTATGAAAGCATTGGTGACCTAAGTTCTCCTCATGTGGTAGCACATCTTAAGCAACAGATATTTTAGGATACCTTGTGAGCAAATCTATTCCATGTATGGTTTACTTAAATAATTAGAAAGGTTTGCTGTTTTGTAGTTGCTAGATACATTATGCTGTCTAACAAAGTTTCTCTTTGAAGTCATTACATTTTATAAGAAGCATAATTAATGTCTTGTTTAAAAAGGTCTCTCTGATATCATTTTGAATTGATCTTTGACAGTTTGTAAGTTCATACATTGTAGATGAGCTCAATAAGTCCTAAACAGGAGCAGTTTAAGCTGAAAAACATTAACCAGATTTATCATAGAATTTAGGCCACTGGGGCAAAAATTAGAGCAAAGAATCAGTAACTTAATGCTTGAGACTCTGATGGGCATTACGGCTTAGTACATTATTCAGGCACTCAACAACTAGAAACTTCTTTTTTATATCAATATTTTATTCACTGCACTTAACC
>JADRCD010190689.1:8678-20913 GCA_019843815.1 Montemys delectorum | reverse complement strand
CACAATAGTGTCTGGATTTGGTGATTGAATATGGGAAGGATTCCCATATTCAATCACCAAATCCAGACACTATTGTGGATGCCAGCAAGTGCTGGCTGACAGGAACCTGATATAGCTGTCTCCTGAGAGGCTCTGACAGTGTCTGATTAATACAGAAGTAGAGGCTCACAGCCATCCATTGGACTGCACACTGGGTCATCAATGGAGGAGCTAGAGAAAGGACCCAAGGAACTGAAAGGTTTGCAGCCCCTTAGGACGAACAACAATATGAACTAACTTGTACCCTCAGAGCTCCAAGGAACTAAACCACCAACCAAAGAGTACACATGGTGGGACTCATGGGCCCATCTACATATGTAGCAGAGGATGTTCTAGTTGGTCATCAATGGGAGGAGAGGCCCTTGGTCCTGTGAAGGTTCTATGCCCCAGTGTAAGGAAATAATACCAGGGCCAGGAAGCAGGAGAGGGTGGGCTGGTAAGAAGGGGGAGGGGGAAGGGAATAGAGTTTTTTTTTTTTTCAGAGGGGAAACTGGGAAAGGGGATATCATTTGAAATGTAAATAAGGAAAATATCTAAAACCAACCATCCAAACAAACAAAAACCAACTAACAAGTATGTCTAGTCCTTCTTCAAGTAAAATGGAAATAATTGGTTTTCTGTCTATTAGGACATGATTTCTATACATATAAATACTGTTTATAGCCTATAAATGTGTAAATATGAGTCTGAGATTTATGGGTAATTATAGAGTGTGTACAATATCTTTATACTAGTACTTCTAACTTCCAAAGGTTAAGATTTATTTGATAGTTTAGGTGACCATGAAGATGAAACACAAGATATATTTAAATTACCTTGCTTCTTCTTCTGAAAAAAAATCAACTTTTAAACATGCTGGCTTTCTTTATATGCCAATGAAGACACTGGTGCTGTGTCAGACATCCTGATAGTGATGAATGATATTGATGTCTTAAAGGAACTGCCTAACCAAATTAGTCAGTAAAGCTAACTGTGTTCATTTTCAACTTTTAATTCTGTATAGTAGTGATGGGTACTCATTCACTGTTCAACAGGTTTTGTTACTTAAGTGATTTAATTGTTTATAGCATAGTAAGGAAAAATCAGAAATATATATAAAAGGAAAAATGTATTTTACAATATAGAAACTAAGAAAAAAGCTGTGCTAACATGAGTTTAGGGAGCTTTAGTAATGTTAATCCAATTCAAGTTAAACACTCCTTTTTTATTTTGTTATAATTGCTAAAAGAACCAAGGTTTATATAAGATCATATAAACATACTCATGCATGGGCTGTAGTATGAATTTATACCACTTGAGTTGTAAACTATGAAATATATTTAAAGACATTAATAAAAATGTCTCTCTATTTCCCTCTGTAATTTCCCCTATTAAGTTAATACCGAATAAATATTTAAAGTTACTTCCTTTTACCATATGCATTTGCAAAAATGAAAGTAACAGTAACTGGGGGATACAACATTCCCTTTTGGAATAGGGATATAATATATCACATAAAGGACTGGAAGGGAGAGAAATCAACAGGAGAAATAAAGACTACTACAAAAATTAAATCTAAGGATATAATTATACAACCAAAATTACTAGACATATGGTCTTTTAAATTGTTAAGCTATGAAAAATTCAGAAAAGATTATCACCTCTGCATTTGTAAACTTAATTTTCAAGTGAACAGAAAGTAAAAGAAGTGATAGAACTTTCTGATAACCATCAAGTAGTATGCCATCTGAATATGCTTTCATTTTGAAAAATCAATTATTAAAATGTATATAATTATATCACTTTCCTCAGAAAACACACACATACACACACACACACACACACAAATACAAATTCATCTTACCAATCCTATTTAGTTCTTCCTGTATGTATTTGTTTTCGTATTTGACTTCAGTTTTAATGACGTGAGCTCATCCTTGGGAAAGGCTAATTTCTCTCTCAATAGTCATTAGTTGCCCATCTTCTTTGATTAGGAGTGTGACACTAAAACACTTTTCCTCTTTCACATTAGCATTTCTAATACAATTTCTCAGATCTAGTTTAGTCAGTCATATTATTGAAGTATCATGAGTATATCTTCCTCATTGTTAGATTAGACAAAAACTATCAACAGATTTACTGGTCATCTGGTTCATCTTCTTTAATGATATTCCCTAAGCTTGATGTGTAGGTGTTGTATTGTTGGTGAATTTTGGGGGGATTGAATTTTGCACAATATGTTAATGTCTGTATTACTACATGTGATTTTCTGTGTAAACTCTACTTCTTGTACAGAAAAGCAACCTTTGGTGTAGGTTATAGACTACACTTACATTTGAAGATTTGTAGCCTGAAACTATAGATGAGAGAAAAAAAAATGAAATTTGTCTTTCTATGTTTGCATTACTTCACTAAATATAATCTCTTTAGGATCTTACATTCACCTGTGATTTTCATTTTTAATGTATGCCACATTTTCATCATACTGTCTTCAGCTGATAGACACCTAAGTTGTTTATCAGATAACATGAATACAGCAGCAATTAACATTGCTATATAGCTCCCTATTAATAGGAACTTGTGCATTTGGGATACAAGACAAGTAGCAGTATAGATGAGTCACTTGTCTGTTTATTTTTAGATTTTTTGGGGGTATTGTCCATACTGATTTGCAAAATGGCTTCCCCAATTTGCATTTCCATCAAAAGTGAATGAGCCACATTCTGCTTTCTCTACATGTTCTCCAGCATTTTGTATAACACATATTGTTATTATCATTACTGTTTTGCTTTGTGATAATTTATTAATTTGCTTATTTTTTATTCCTCTCAAATTTTATTTGTTCAACCAGAAGTTCATATAGAGTATTTTGATTATATTTATCAATTCTCCAACTACTCTGGATCCATACTCCTTTAACTACCCATTCAAATTTGAGTCACTAATTTTCTTCCACTAATACAGTTTATTTTTCTCCCACATATACTCTTGGATAAGTAGCTATCAAATAGTCTGTGTTAATAAATGAAGTGGTAATATTCTGAAGAAAAGTCATTCTCTCCCAGAAATGATAAATCAACAACAACAAATCTGTAGTCAATTGTAGGCATTCATGTCCACCTCTCCTGTCAAAGCTGTGGCTGTCTGACTTGAGCTTTCTACATGCTGTTACGACTACTGTGAGTGCAAATATACAAGTGCTCTTTTGTGTCTTCGAAAAAATGGTTTCCTTATAGTTTTTCTCTATTTTTATATCTTATAATATTTCTGGACCTCTTCTTCAATGATCACTGAGCAGTGACCAAATGGTTTTAGACCAAAAGATATAAACAACCAGTCTAATGCTAGTACACATAATATCCTTATTCTTTGCATATAGTAGTTAGGCTGTTAGGAGTCAGATGATATTATGCCCATTTAGCAATGTGGCAATAGAGGATAACCTCTAAGGCCTGTAGACTTGCCTAGCCATAGTTTGAAGTTGAAGAGTACTATAATCCTTCAGTACCTTCTTTAGTGCCTCCTAACAATTTGAAAGTTAGCTAGTAGGGTTAGTTTCCCAATGGGTACCTACTTAATTTTCCATTGTCCTAAGATTCAAGTATTTTTCCAAAAGGATTTTACCATTAAGTTCTTCAGAGCTACCTGGAGCCTTTGGTTCATTGGAACTATGGAAACTCATGGGTCAACAACTCCAAGAGAAACAACTATTTCTTGGCACTAGGCTTTTTATTTGTTATTCTGTACTTCAATAATCAGAAGGTGCATTGTTGACCCATAGTTATGGAATTTTATTTAAAATCTTGTATGCTTCTATGTGCATGCTAGAAAACATCTATAATAGTAGGCTTTCATATAACTTTTTAAAAATACAGTTGTTAAAAGTGTTAAAGAGAAATAATTGAACATGAAATTCTATATGGTATAGGGGGTGAGATGGCCTAGTAGAGCATGGAATAAAGAAAAATAACTCAAATGGAGTATTTTACAAAGTGGTATGGCATTGGCTTATGACTCTGATACTGAGGGCACATTTTAAAAAGCTTCATGGTCTCTAGGAATGTATGAACTAGATTTCTTCTATTTATGTACTATTGAATCTATACCATTTTGCTAATTAGGCTATGATTGATTAGAAGATATACTTTCTTTTAAAATTCTATCCATAACAGTTAAAAAACCTTATGCAATAAACTAATTTGTAAAAGTATCAACATCCTGGATTTTATACAATAGTAACAGAAATAAATACTGCATTGTATTGCTATAACAACATTCAAGTTGATCAATGGAATCGATTTGAAGAACAAGACATAAATTTGCACATCTATGGACATTTGATTTTTGACAAAGAAGCCAAAAGCATACAATAGGTAAAAGAAAGCATCTTCAACAAATGGTGCTGGTTTAACTCTTGTCTGAGTATAAAAAGTGCAAATAGATCCATATCTATCAATCTGTACAAAACTCAGTTCCAAATGGATCAAAGATTTCAACAGCAAACTAGATACAATAAACCCAAGAGAAAAAAAAAGTTGGGAATATACTTGAACACATTGGCACAGGAGACAACTTTCTGAATAGAGTATCAAAAGCTAAGGGATTAAGATCAACAAATAATACCTGGGATTTCATGAAGCAGAAAGCTTTTGTAAGGCAAAGGACACTATCTAAAGGCCAAAACATCAGCATATAGAATGGGAAAATATTTGTCATCAACACTACATCTGATAGAAGGCTGATATGCAAAATATATAATTAAGAAGCTAAACATCAACAAACAACCAATTAAAAATGAAGTACAGATATAAATAGAGAATTCTGAACAAGAATTTCTCATGTTGGAGAAACACTTAATTGTTTGATATCCTTAGTCCTAAGGGAAATACAAATCAAACCAACTCTGAGATTCCATCTTATACCTGTCAGAATAGATAAGATCAAAAATTCAACTGATGATGTCAATAATGTGGAACAAAAGGAACACTCCTCCAATGCTGATAAGAGTGCAAACTTGTACAACCACTAGGGAAATCAATTTCACAGTTTTTCAAAACATTTGAAATAGATCTACCCCAAGACCCAGCTATAACACTTCTGGGCATATACCCAAAGGAAGCTCTACCATACCACAAGGACATTTTCTCAATCATGTTCATAGCAGCTTATTTGTAATAGCCAGAAAGTAAAACAACAACACAACAACAATAACAAAATCAATATATACCTCAAACAAATAATGAATAAAAAATGTAGTAGATTTATATAATAGAGTATTAGTGGGCCACAAAAAGAAATATGACATCTTGAAATTTTGAGGCAAGTGAATGGAACTAGAAAAGATCAACCTTAGCACAAATACAGAAATACAAACATGGAGTATGTAATCACATATAAGTGGATATTAGTAATGGAATACAGGACAATCATGCCACAAACTCCAGCCCCAAAGAAACTAAGTAACAAGGAGAGACCAAGAAAAGAAGCTTAAATCTCATTCAGAAGTAGTAGTAGGTTAGATATTTGGGGTGACTAGAGGGAATGGACTGGGTTAGAAAGGCAGAGGAGATGGGAACAAGAATGTTGTCGTGGGGTGAGATTACTGGGAGAGTCAAAGCAATTGGACAGGGGAGCATCTCTGGGAAACTCCATGGGATCTATGAGAGTGATCCTAGCTGAGACTCCTAGCAATGGGGAATTGCCCGGGACCACTCGACAAGAGTCAGGAGTCTTCAATGACTATGGATACCTGGTAGTCAAAGACGAAAACACATGATTGAGATACAATACTGACAGGCTGGCAGGTTTTGGAGTGTGAGCCCTTGAATTCAGGAGTGAGGATGCTCACCTAGACTTGACTTAGCCCCAAGTCTTTTATTGAAATTGTACAAGGAAGTTGGGTTACAAAGTTCGTAGTGGGTGGGTAAAGGCTTCTCTATTTTCCTCTGCCAATATTTTCTTGTGACACAGAATAATATAGATTTAGAATAGAAAAAAGGGAATTATACACTCTCAAACATAAAAGTTTTACATCAAGAATAATTTTTTTTTTTTTTATAACTCCCGACCACCAGTCTCTGGTGAGTTTGGGGCAACCGCATTGCGGTTACAAAGTCAGTATCTTTCAGACAGGTATGACACAATATGGATTCATAAAAGGGAAAACATGAGGTCCTACTACTGACCCTGCAGTCTTTGTAATTTTTGGATCCCATCTGTCTGTCTACAAAAACATCCTTACCTAATCTGTATGGAGAATTCCTAGGAACCTGAACCCAAGAGACCATTGCTGGCTTTCTGGGAAATATCTGTATGTTATTCCATCCTCAGTTTTATGATCAATGTATCCTATTTTTATTATACAGAATTGGGACTAAGACTGGTAGAACAGCTGCAGAATTGCTCATCTCTGCCTGTGGCTCTAGGTTACTCTCACTTCCACCTCGAGCAATTGACTGTAACAATCATTTCTCTTGAATTCATGAAGAGCATTCACTTTAATATTACTGGTAACATCTACTTCCTGGACAGGCTCCTGCTAGGTCTTTCCAGGTTACCAAATACCAGTTTAATCAAGAAAAGAGGAAAGAGAAGGAATAGTAAATAGATAGGGAGAATGATAAGTACTAAGGATAAATGTAGAAATGACATCACAAGGTGACTGTACCAAAGAAGCAGGCTTAGGGGCCTCTCAGTACTCATTCTGGGGCTCAAAAGGGGCCATAGCCTCAAGCTCTGAGACACGGTATCCCCAGCTGATTTTTCTTCCCTCCTTGTCATCAGGAGTCCCAAGCATCTTGAACTTAATGTGGAGTGTTTCCAACAGGGAATATGAAGTCTGAACTGGCCATCTCCTGTAACCAGGCAAGGCTTCCAAAAGAAAGAATGGGACACCAACCTAGCCACAAAATCATAGACACATAATTTGTCCTTCCTACATGGTATGCAGGAATAAAAGATGGAACAGAATTGAGGGAAAAGATAAACAATGACAGGCTCAGCTTGAGACCCATGAGAGGAACCCAAACCTCACACTATAAATGCTATTATACTTGGAGAAACAAGCCTAGCAAAAATGTCATCAGAGAAGCTTCACCCAGCAACTACTGTAAACTAATGCAGAGACACACATTAAATATTAATTGGAGGATAAGAATGCTGTGGAAGAAGAAGAGGAAGGATTGAAGGAGCCAGAGAGGTTAAGGACACCACGTGAAAACCTACAGGACTAACTAAACTGATCCCATAGGGCTCACAGAGACTGAACTGCCAACCAGAGGTCATACATGGAACAGACAACAGCAATCTGCATATATGTAAGAGTTGTACAGCTGGATCTTCATGTGGTCCTCCTAAAGCAGGAGCGGAGGGTGGGTGTTGTCTCTAACTGCCTTTGGATCACTTTCACCTAACTGGGATGCCTGGTGTACCCTTAATACACAAAGATGCACCTAGTCTTACTGAAACTTGATGTTACAAGGCTGGGTGATATCCATGAGAGGACTCCCATTTTCTGTGGTAAAGGATAAAAAGGGTGCATGGCTGTGAAGTGAGGTGAATTAGACAGAATGGGAGGAGATGAAGAATGGAAAGCTGTGATTGTGATGAAAAATACATAATTAATAACAATTTAAAAATCTATCCATTTTAGAAATTAGAAATATACTGCCTTTTTTTTAGATACTTTCTTTATTTGCATGTCATATGATATCCCCTTTCCAGTTTCCCCTCTGAAAAAAATAAAATAATAAAATAAAATAAAACAAAAACAAACAAACAAACAAAAAAACCCTGTTCCCTCTCCCCTCTCCCTGCTCACCAACCCACCTTCTCCCACTTCCTGGCCCTGGCATTCTCCTACACTGGGGCATAGAATCTTCACAGGGCCAAGGGCTTCTCCTCCCATTGATGACCAACTAGGATATCCTATGCTACATATGTAACTGGGGCCATGAGTTCCAACATGTATAGTCTTTGGTAGGGAGTTTAATCCCTGGGAGCTGTGAAGGTACAAGTTAGTTGAAATTGTTGTTCATCCTAAGGGGCTGCAAACCCCTTCAGCTCCTTGGGTCCTTTCTCTAGCTTCTTCACTGGGGACCCTATACTCAGTCCAAGGGATGGCTGTGAGCCTCTACTTCTGTATTAGCCGGGCACTGTCAGAGTTTATCAGGAGACAACTAAATCAGGCTCTTGTGAGCCAACAATTGCTGGCATCCACAATAGTGTCTGGATTTGATGACTGAATATAGGAAGGTTCCAGGTGGAACAGTCTCTGGATTGTCCTTCCTGTAGTCTCTGCTCCATAGTATGTCTCTGCAACTCCTTCCATCGGTATTTTGATCCCCTTTTAAGAAGGAACGAAGTGTCCACACTTTGGTCTTTCTTCTTCTTGAGTTTCTTGTGGTTTGTGGATTATACTTTGTGTATTCCAAGCTTCTGGGCGAATATCCACTTATCAGAGTGTGCATATCACGTGTGTTCTCAGGATGATATTCTCCAGACCCATCCATTTCCCTAAGAATTTCATAAATTCATTGTTTTTTAATAGCTGAATAGTACCCTTTTGTGTAGATGTGCCACATTTTCTGTAGCCATTCCTCTGTTGAGGGATATCTGGGTTGTTTCCAGTTTCTGGCTATTATAAATAAGGCTGCTATGAACATAGTGAAGCATGGGTCCTCATTACATGTTGGAGCATTTTCTGGGTATATGCTCTGGAGTGGTATAGTTGGGTCCTCTGGTAGTACTATGTCCATCTTCCTGAGGAACTGCCAAACTGATTTCCAGAGTGGTTGTACAAGCCCAGCTTGCAATCCCACCAGCAAAGAAAGAGTGTTCCTCTTTCCCCACAACCTCTCCAGGATCTGCTGTCACCTGAGTTTTTTATCCTAGCCATACTGACTGGTATGAGGTAGAATCTCATTGTTGGTTTTGATTTGCATTTCCCTGATGACTAAGGATGTTGAACATTTCTTTAGGTGCTTCTCAGTCATTTACTATTCCTCAGTTGAGAATTCTTTTTTAGCTCTGTTCTCTGGAGTCTTAACTTCTTGAAAATCTGCCTTTTTTTTGTGCGCCTTTAGAAGTTGCTTTTGTGGGCTGTAGTGATGGCTTCATGGTTAAAACTGTGTATTTATTTTGCAGTGTAGATAAATTTTAGTTACATAACACTAATTGGGCTGCTCACTACTGCCACAGGGGATCTGTGGGCACATCTGCACCACTGACACTCACATAGATACCCACTCATACTCTAATTGAACTATTAGAATTATTATTATATATAAATATGGGGTACTTACATATTCTTATTATTATTCATAATTATATAAAACAACAGAGTACTCATGTATTGTTATTTATTTTATATATAAATACGATATACTTATGTATAAATTCTAAAGTAGATAAATAATAAATCTTTAAAAAAGAAGTTGCACTTTAGTTCATATGTTATCAAGATACAGAAAACTCTGGATGAATACTGAATTCTGGTTCATCTACTTGAAATTTCATTTCTCTAAATTTATTTTTGTACACTCAAATGTATTTAAGTCATATGTAATTTTCAATTGCTTTCTTTGTATTTGAAATCTCTTTAAGATAAAAATAACTTGACAATTACTAATCTATATAAAAGTAATTCTCTTTACTATAAACTTGAACATTGTGAAATGAAAACATTATGAATCAGAAATAAATTTTTTATTGGATAAAGCTTAAAATTTAAAATCCAAATGCTATATATACACTCAACTCAGAGACTCTCACTTATTCTTTCGTGTAAACATTAATATATTTACCTGACCTGTTTTCTTAATTTGTCCCACAATAGCATCCTTTTTGACATTTGACTCAACTTTATAACTCAGAATGCATTTCTGCATCATCATAATTTAGTTTCAGTCAGTGAGTATTCACATCCATGAGAAATGAAGTCCAGGCCTCATTTTTCATTTATCTCCAGAGAGACCTTATTTCTAGCCTACAGATTTGATAACTCAATGTGTACTGTAAATTTCTGTATTTTGTCTCAATATTATTCATCAATTGGTATTAGCCTCTTGTTATTTATAACAACCTTAAGGCATTAGTTTTGATTTAATATTGAATTTTAGCTTATAATAGACAAGCTTCACAGGATTATGAATAAACAACTTCAGAATTTTCCAGTGATTTATGCCCTGTGAGAACTATTAAGGCATCTGTAGTGATTTTTGCTGTGGCTATTAGATAAATAAATATTATAAAATGAAATTTCATATTATCATCAATTTTTTTGTACAAAATTTTGTCAGTAGTTCATAGGTAACTTCTTCCACCACACACACCTTTTTAATATGTATTCGAAGTAGAAAAATATTTTCTATATATCAACAGTTCCTCATATCTATTACCCAGACAGTAAAATATCACTTTATTTTTTAATTTTTATACTGTATATTTGAGTCTTTCTACTCTCCTAACACCTCTTTGATGCTCCCTTATCATTACTCCACCCAAGGTTAAATTTTTACATTTTGCTAATAACAATAATATACCTACCCCTCCTCCACCCAAAAGAAACACATGTAAACACAAAATATGGAGTCCATTTTGCATTGACTATCTATTTCTGAGCATGAGGCCTTCCCTGGAGTTTTGTTGATAAGCCAGTCGATTCATTCATGTATAGTGAGTTTCCTTCTCAAGCCACAGAAAGCTTCTTTGATAGGGTTTGGACTTTGATCCCTTTCTCCCTTCTCAATTCTGGGATGTTGTCTGTCTTGAACTTGTGTGGATTCTGTTAATGCTATCAGAGTCTCAGTGAGTTCACTGTATCAGGCCTGTATAGATTCCTGGGCCCCCGGGGAGGAGGAGTTGATGAAAACATCCCCTTTAGTGCTGAGTGCAAATCTCTCATGCTTTACACATTGTTTAGTTGTAGGTCTATGTATTAGTCACGATTGACTGCTTTGATGAGTCAAGTGATACACGACCTATGTTTATAGAATGTCAATAGAAATAATTTTATTACTACATCAATTTAGTAGAATAATAATATGTCATGTCTTTACATAGCTTCAATGACTGGCTGAGTTTACTTGGGGAAAATGAGGGAATGAACAAAGTCACACACTTGGATACATAACAAGCCAGGTATAGGTAGTTTTCACCATGTAGACAAACTACAGCACTTTCAAAGTTCATATGCTTATTACAGAGACTTGAGCAGAGAGGTGGCTTATTGAATGTGGTTGAAGAAAGAAGTGGGGTTATTAGCTTCATTTAAATAAGCAGGCAAGTTCATGGTTTGCAACTGGATCAAAGGGAGACTTTTAGTTAATCTCAACTGGAATACTCTCTGTAGGGAAGCCAAATTCAGGCTATACATATCCCAGGAAAAATATCTACAATAGTTTTTTCTAGACAGACTGTCAATGTTCATATTTAGATCAGAGGAAGACTTTCCATACCTCTGAACCTCATCATGGAGAGCAGGGTTTGCCACTCTTCCATGGGTCTGCGGCTCTTGGATTCTCAAGATTATTATTCTCATGGATCCTGGCAATCATTCACTCAGAACTCTCCCCACTCCAAATAACAATAGTAGGTTTTCTGTAGGACAGTACATTTAAATACATTAATTACATTAAAGAAAAATGTTTCCCATTACTGAATACCATAGGTATTTTATTTGCTTCATTCAATAGTGTATATTTCAATGTAGCCTTAACTCATCTATTGTTATAGAGCATTTTATTTATATTATGGTAAACTATAATAATAATGTCTACACATTTTGAAAATGTACATATAAAATAATCTATTTTGACATCTGTTGTTAATGTTAATAGTTGTGGTGAATGACATGTATATTTCTATTATCCAGCACAGTGGAATAAGGGGAAGAAATATTACCATGGATTTATCCCTGCCTGGGTAGTAGAGGATGCTGTTGGAGAGTATGTGATATGATATGGGAATGTACTTCAAGATTAATGCATATATACATGCATACATCTATTGAAACGCACACAACTATAACAGCAAGATACTAAGTTGAAATTTTTGAGAAACTTTCATATATGTCCTCTAGAATATGTATGTATCTATGTATGTATGTGTGTGCGTATGTGTGTGTGAGTGTATAAAGTTTCTCAAATTTTGTATATATATATACATATCAATATCTATCTATCTATCTATCTATCTATCTATCTATCTATCTATCTAT
>JADRCD010190686.1:0-11174 GCA_019843815.1 Montemys delectorum | reverse complement strand
ACCCTTTGTCTTAGTTAAGATTTTACTGCTGTGCACAGACACCCTGACCTAGGCAAGTCTTATAAAGGACAATATTTAATTGGAGCTGGCTTATAGGTTCAGAGTGTCCAGGCAGGCATGGTGCAGGATGAGCTGAGAGTTCTACATCTTCATCTGAAGGCTGCTAGCAGAATACTGGCCTCCAGGCAGCTAGGATGAGAGTCTTAAAGCCCACACCCACAGTGACACACCTAGTCCAACAGGGCCACCCCTTCTAATAGTGCCACTCCTTGGGCCAAGCCTATACAAACCATAACACCCTTCAACCTGATTTTTTTTTTAAGATTTATTTATTTATTATATGTATATGAGCACTGTAGCTGACTATAGCTGTACCGATGGTTGTGAGCCACCATGTGGTTGCTGGGAATTGAACTCAGGACTTTTGGAAGAGCCGTCCGTGCTCTTAACCGCTGAGTCATCTCTCTAGTCCTCAACCTGATTTTGTATCCCTTTAAGTTTCGGTACAAAACTAGTTTGGACAAATTATAGTTGCTGAGGAGAATATGACAACACGGAAGCAAAGAGGCTGTGAGGGAAGTGAGTCCTCACGCATCCAAAGTTGGAGCTTCCAACCGACGGTATTAAGATCCAGAGCATGGGGGGATGGGCAAGGCTCTGAAAGACCTTGGCAGCTATATGTATAGGTGCCGACCTCTATATGGTATTATAGTATTTTCCTTATGAAGGAAGGCCACAATGTGAGATCTTTGTTTTGTTTTCACGTGAGTTGCCTCTAACTAATAAGCACATTATCTTGAATGCCTTTTTCTTATTCTTCTCATAAGACACTATTTCTATGGACAAAGTAATCTTAGTGGCTTCAGTATTACTGTTTACAATATTGGTGATTGTAAAGCCCCCTTATTGATTTTCGTATTGAGAGTATCTTAAGTATATCAAGAGCTGCCATTCTTTCAGATGTAAGTCTTTGGCAGTCCTTCGGATTGTTTAGTGATCATTCATTTATGTATATCGCCTCTCCTTTAATAACACTTCTTCATGTGTGTGTCCGTGAGAGGAGAGAAGGGACGGTAGTGTTGTGCACATGAGTGGGGACCTGAAGGAGAAAGATAAGGGCTTCAGATCGTCCAGAGCGGCAGTTACCGGAGGTTGTGAGTCTCCCGACACGGGTGCTGGGAACCAAACTCGGCTCCTCTGAAGGGGCAGCAAGCAGCCCTGTGTTCAGCAGTCCTTGAATAAATGTTACTTCTGCTTTTTTAGAAAAAAAATGTGTGTAATCCAGCTATTCAGACTTTAAATAAAAATGTGTGTGTGTGTGTGTGTGTGTGTGTAAGGAAGGGAGAGAGGAGACACAGAGAGAGGTCGGGGAGAGCTGTGTTGCTGTGGTTCTCCCCTTCTACCTTTATGTGGATTCTGCAGACAGAACTCAGGTCGCCAGGCTGTACTGGCACAGGCAAGGCTTTTCCTGCTGAGTTATCTCACCTATGCCAGAGTGGTAATAAAAACCTCAACTCAGAAAAATACTACCTTTAACAGCATTGTCTTCCTCTTATACTAAAGTAAATTAAACCACTCCAAAACCCTCATGTATTATAAAATATTATTGAGGTCCTTGAAGGAAAATGGTTTTTTCCCTTGGTTTTTTGAGACAGAGTTCTCTGAGTAGCCATGGCTGTCCTGGACTCACTCTGTAGACCAGGCTGGCCTCGAACTCAGAAATCCAGCTGCCTCTGCCTCCCAAGTACTAGATTAAAAGCCTGCGCCACCACGCCCGGCCCAGGAATATTTGTAAGGGAAGGGATATGGTCTCTCCTTTACACTGGCTCAGCTATATGTGTCAAACGCAGACTGATCAAAAAGGAAATGGGCCCTCAGACTGGGCCAGACTGGGCTTTGATGCTCTTTTCCATCAGCAGTTCTCACTCCTTACATGAGAAGAGTATGGAAAGAGGTGCCTCCATTATTTCCTTTGTCTTCTTCCTGGCCAACGCATGGAGTCTGTTCATGTATCAGTTTAAGTCTTGGACAAACGGCTGGAGATTCAGTGAAGTGCTTGCAGCTCATGGTGTGAGAACCTGAGTTCTGATCCTTAGCAATGCCTTAGAAGATGGACTCTTGGCACGTGGCTAGAGCCCCAGCCCCTGGGGGGGGGGGGCCTGTCCTGCCTAGGCTGTCTAGTTGAAATTTTAATCCAGTTCTAAGAAGAAAGTGTGTGTTAAAAAGTAATGTGGAGAAGGCTCTGAGGAGGCACCTTAACTGCAGCATCTGGCCTCTAGGCCAACCAGTATGGGTGAAGACACAGAGAGGCAGGGAGGCAGACAGACAGACAGACAGACAGACACACACACACACACACACACACATAAGATTAGATAATCTTGGATAATCTAATATCTTGAAAGTATCAAAAAAGGAAATTGCTTAAGTTCACTATTAACCCAGTAAATAGAGCCCTTAATACAGACAAATGCTTCAATAGGACCACTGAGAAATAGCAAAGACAAGATGGCATAGTTACCATTTATAGACTGCTTGAGAAGATTTGCTTGGTAATAGCACCAATAAAAGTCAAGAGAAAAAAGGAATAACAAACATGCATGTTTGCTATGAATACACTCAACAAACTGCCAGTCAATTTTTTACACAGTCTGCTCATTCTAGGTAGAATTATGCAAAGATAAGCAATCGTGGGGAGTTCAGAACAGTACCAGAGAGCCGTGGCCACACAATGTTAGGCACACTATAATATTCCATTTTTCTTTGTATGTTATTTTTGTTTTTCATGTTTATATTCTGCTAGCATGTATGTATGTCCACTACATGCATGTTTGGTGCCTAAAGAGGTCAGAACTCTGAGACTGGAGTTACAGATAACTCCCAGCCACCACGGGAGTGCTGGGAAATGACCTGGAGTCCCTTGCAAGAGCAGCTTAAGCACTAGCCCCTGTGTTTGTTTGGTTGGTTTTTGTTTTGTTTTCTTCTCCTTCTCCGTCTCCTTCTCCTTCTCCTTCTTCTTTTTGGCTTTTTTGAGACAGGGTTTCTCTGAGTAGCCCTGGCTGTCCTAGAACTCACTCTGTAGACCAGGCTGGCCTCGAACTCAGAAATCCGCCTGCCTCTGCCTCCCAAGTGCTGGGACTAAAGGTGTGCGCCACCACCACCCGGCTGTTTTCTTCTTTTGAGGAAAATGTAGTTGGTTATGGATTAAATTCAGAGCTTTTCCATGACAAGCTCATGTCCTTCCCTACAACTGAGCAACACCCACAGCCTGACATGACCTATAATAGATACAGTGCACACTAGAGTTAAAAAGAAGTACATGGGTAAAGGAATCCGTATACCGCAAATTAAGAACATAGATGATACATTTAAATAGTACCAAGAGTTCAGGCAACACCACTTAGCTTTTTGTTGGACATTCAGGGGTGTGCCTGGAACTGAAAGTGTGTATTTTGTAGTGAGTTTTAGTTCAGAGATCGTTAAAACCTAATGGGAGGTGACCTTGTGTAGAGAAGGGGAGTGGGCTAGAGGGACGGTCCAGCTGTGGTGTACAAGCTCTCTCAGAGGACTTACATGATAGCTCACAGCTATGTGCAGCTCTCCTTCCAGACTAGCGGATATCATCTGTCTTCCGAGGGCTCCGGGCATGCACATGGTACACACAGAGATACATGCAGACAGAACACTCATACTCAAAATACAAATAAACAAATCTAAATAAACGCATAATATATAAAGTTCTTTTTTAAGAAAGGAAGGAAATGAAATGGGCTAGGGCTGTGGTAACCCGCATAGTGCTGAACATAGTGCCGAACAACTTGTCACAGAGAGAGGCGGTGCTGATAGCACCAAAGCTCCTTGAGGAGCGACAGGCCCGGAATAGCTGCTGCGGAAGAAGCGCCTTTAAATGTGGAGCCACCGGTAAGGTACCCATGTTCCTGTAAATCATCCCTCAACCGCACTCCGCAAGCAACGCTAATTAAACTCTGGCTTAAAAAAAGAAGGCGCGCCAGGCGGTTGTGGCGGGCGCCTTTAATCCCAGCACTTGGGAGGCAGAGGCAAGCAGATTTCTGAGTTCGAGGCCAGCCTGGTCTACAGAGTGAGTTCCAGGACAGCCAAGATTACACAGAGAAACCGTGTCTTGAACCCCTCCCCCCCCAAAAAAAAGAAGGTGGAGATGGTGGAAGAGGAGAGGAATGGGAAGGGACCATTTAGGAAGAGAAAATGGATCTGTGGGAGGAGAACAGGGGGTTGACAAGAGGAGCCACGTGATCAAAATACGTTACTAATGGGTACAAAATAACAATGAAATTAATTATGCATGATTAATATACACCAATAAAAAGATTAGTATTAAAAAAGAACGAAATATCATAAATGACTGTAGTTGTAGCTCAGTGATAGAATGCTCAATTGTGTGTGTGTGTGTATATATATATATATGGCTCTAGGTTCAATCACTGTGCCGCAAAACACAAAAAGAATGAGAGAGGGGGAGGGTGGGGAGAGGGCGAGCGGGAGCGAGCATAAATGGATGCTGGGGTTCTGGGGAAAATCTAATGTGTAGCAAAGGTAAGCTGGCACTGTGAGAGGTTAGGGCAGCCAGCTGCCATCTGGCCAAGGACACTGGGAAAAGTCTCTCCCAGAAAGTGAGATTCACATAAGAGTCCACATCTAAGGAGAGGAATAAGACTAAATTCCAAGCTGGGGAGAGTTGGAATAACAGCTGAGTAGTGTTGCTCCGGGAAGTCATGGAGAGCGAAGGAGCTCAGGGGCAGCTGCGTTTCGAGAGGTCAGCACGTGGAACACGTGTACTCCTTGGGGAGAATTCTGTGCAGCCAAGTTTCAAGCATCGGTTGTGAGTTTGAAGAAGAAAGCTTGCAGAAGCTCTCTGTGGGAAAGGGAGCTGCTCTGTCCTTTCCCAGGTCAGGTCTCCAAATGACGGCTGTGTTCAAGGCCTGGGGAGCAATGTCTACATCTCGTCCAGGCTGGAGAGGGAGATGGGAGGATATGATTTCCTTCCCACAGACCCTAGGAAATCTTTAACTCAGACCCCTAGCTGACCCATACGCTAAAGAAACACTCATTAATCATCTAATTATGAAAACTCTGGCTTCTAACTTGAACAAATTTATATAAACTAGTTATGACAGCTTTTCGGAAGAAAAACTACCTTTCCTCATCCTGTAAATTAAAGAACGGTCTCAAGTTATAGATATTTACAATGAGAAAAACTTGGAAATTGTTCAAAAGCTTAACATGGGGCAAGAAATTAGTTGTGACTTTATAATTATTTGCATTTCGGGTATGATATGTTTGTTCTTATGAGTAGATAAATTTAAAAACGGTATTTTTCTTCCACAAGAATCTCTGAAGCTTCCTTTATTTACACATCTTGGTGATTTGTGAGACACATTTTTATGCTCTTGTTTTTCTTAAGCAAAACCAAAAAATGCTTAAGAATTGTTATTCTTGGAAATAGTTGTATTTACTAAAGAATAGAGATCTTTCTTAAAAATGCTTAACCGTGTTCTTCCACTAAATTTTGCTTCTGATTTATTGAACATTTTTTAAAGAAGCATTAATGATGAGATTCCTTTGCTTGTAAAACAAGACCGACAGACAACCAGAGAGATTCAAAGAACCATTTAAATAAGGATGCTGACAGTTCCCCCATGTCCACTCTCTGCAGGAAGAGTTAAAAGTTTTCCTAACAAATGCTGCCAATTGTTTAGAAAGGTAGAAGGAAATAGGGCTTTCCCAAAAGACAGGCCGTGAGGATTCCCTGTGCTAATGTTAGGGGGCGAGGCACCCATGCTGGACATTCTTCTCAGTAATTTGAACTTTTACTCTGGAGAATCCATCACTAAATGTGTGCACAGCAGTGTTCATACTTGACCCATGCTCAGTAAAAGGCAGTCCAGGCATGTTAAAGTTTATCTTAACACTGTAAGAAGTTGAGTCCAGCAGGATATGAAAACCCCTCCCACACCCTCAGCTGCCATCTTCCTGCTTCCCCAACCTGTTAAAAAACAGATGCGCTCCAGTTTAAACTGTGTTGTTATCTTTTCTAACAGTGTGGGAGATCAATAAGGAGATAGGCTGAGAGTCAACTCAAAATTTCCTTATTAAGGGCAAGTGTTGCTTTGAGCAGGGGCTTAAACCCCAAGGGTCTCCTCCCCAGGCTTTCTCTTTGATCATCCTGTAGAGGCAGAAGAATTACATTAATGCCAGATAAACTTTATCGCAAAGACACTTTGTTATATTTTGAAATATGTTCACATTCTTGAAAGAAAATGTAACATGTCGGGCTGGTGAGATGGTTTAGTGGTTAAGAGCACTGCTCTTCTGAAGGTCCTGAGTTCAATTCCCAGCAACCAAATGGTGGCTCACAACCATCTGTAATGAGATCTGACTCCCTCTTCTGGAGTGTCTGAAGACAGCTACAGTGTACTTGCATGTAATAAATAAATAAATCTTAAGAAAAAAAATAAAATGTAACATGTCCATTAAAATGAATTTTACTGAAAGATAATATGAAAAGTTGAGATGGTTTGGGATTCCATATTGCATCTTGGGAAACCAAGGTGGGACATGGTAGTATGTGGCTTTAAATCCAAGCAATGGAGAGGCAGAGGCAAAGGCAAGTGAGTCTCAGGCCAACCTGAACTATCTAGTGAGACCCTGCCTTTAAAAAGAAAAAAAAAATAATAATAATAAAGAGTAAAAGAAAAAAGGGGGAAAAGGAACTAATCTTGGCATAGTATGTAGGCAAACCACAATTTTTGTGTGTGGGAGGGAGGAGTTTGAGTCAGGGTTTCTCTGTTTAGCCCCAGTTGTCCTGGAACTCACTCTGTAGACCAGGCTGGCCTCGAACTCAGAAATCTGCCTGCCTTTGCCTCCCAAGTGCTGGGATTAAAGGTGTGCACAATTTTCTTAAAATGCTATTTTAAAACTCCTACTGTTTTAAACTATGTATCTATATAAGGCCTTAAAACAAACAAACAAACATATTTCAACCTAAACATTTAACAATAGACTAGGGGAATCAAGACATGTTTTGTCTGCATGTATGTCTGTATACCACGTGTGTGCAGTGCCTTTGGAGGCCAGAAGATGGTATCAGACCTCCTGGAACTGGAGTTACAGTTTTGAGCTATCAAGTAGGTGCTGGGCATAGAACTCAGATCCTTGAAAGAGCATCCAGAGCTCTTAAACACTGAGCTCTCTCTCCAAGGCCAATTTTCCTAATGGGGCAGGGGTTGGTAAACTCATTTTCATTAAAACATTTTTTTTCAGTGCTGATGTGTAAATGGGGGTTGTAACAGCTAGTTAAATTAAATTAGATAATTTGTAAACTCAAAATTAGGCTTGGGGTCAAGTGTATTTAAGAAGGAATTAAGTAACGTTGAGCAAGTTCCTTTACTTCAGGAAGCCTCAAAACTCTGGGATAGCAGTTCATTTTGCAATTGCTCAGGAAAAGGGAGTGTAGTGTTGTTCAAATGTGCACAGACACTTTTCCACAAAAGTCCTGGAACAAAGTTCCAGGAATTGCAGAGACAGTCCACAGCTAAATGAAATTCAGCAGACTGGGCCCGGGAGATAGCTCGGCAGGTAAAAGTTTCAAGCTTCCAACCTGAGTTCAACCTCCAGATTCCACAGGACTGGAAGGAGAGCAGCGACTTCAAGTCTGCAGGTTGTCCTCTGACCTCTACCTGTGTTCACTCACACGCACAGACCCACAAACACTAAATAAATGTAATTTAAAAACAAAAAAACAACAAAAAACGAGCACACCGATATTGTGGGTTCTATTTGGGAAGTATTTTGATTTTTCACATGGCCTCTGGAGATTTGAACTTAAGTCTTCATGTTTATGCACAAATACTCTTTCCACAGAGTCATCTATCCAGACCCTTGCTGCTGAACACTTTTTAAAACACACACACACACACACACACACACGTGCACACACACACACTAGTTGTTATCCACAGTATTATGTAGAAGAAATCCAGTGTAGATTCGTGTTGGTTCAGTCATGTTCTAATTTTTTTTCTCTAACTTGGTGATAATTAAATGCATTTGCTTATGAATCTGTCACTGAAGTTTAGAGTGTATTATAAATTATAAATGTGCAAGGATTGTTACATTAACACATTGTCTCTACAATAAATATAGCAAAAATAAAAATATAAAAATAGAGTGGTGGAAGCTTTAAAATAATTCTTGATAGATTGTATTATTGATACTACAAAAATAGAACTTCCCCCCTTTTCTTTCTTTCTTTTTTTTTTAAAAAAGTTTTATTTATTTTATATATGTGAGTACACTGTCGTTGCATCGGATCCCATTACAGATGGTTGTGAGCCACCATGTGGTTGCTGGGAATTGAACTCAGGACCTCTGGAAGAACAGTCAGTTCTCAGCTATTAACCGCTGAGCCATCTATCCAGCCCCTCCCCCTTTTCTTCCGGGACACGGTCTCACTGAGTAGTCCCGGCTGCCCTTAAACTCATCATTCTCTTGCCTTGGTCTTTGGAGTACTGAAATGACAGGTGTGCTGTTATACCAGGGTCAGATTTGTTCTACCTACAGATAATATCAATGAACGACTTAATTTTAATTCTAATCTGTTGTTTTCTGGTATAATGATTTACAATTCTGATTTGAGGTTCAATCCATAGTGATAGATATTCCTAAGTCTTGGGAAGGGTGTCAAATCCTGTAAAACAATCTTTTAGATGTGTTTCACATTGCTAATAATAATAGATGACATCATATTTCCCATAAAACTTTCCAAGCCTGTAACCCCTGATTTTCTCTCAGTAGAAAGTTAGATATGGTCCGGGCGGAGGTGGCGCACGCCTTTAATCCCAGCACTTGGGAGGCAGAGGCAGGTGGATTTCTGAGTTCGAGGCCAGCCTGGTCTACAGAGTGAGTTCCAGGCCAGCCAGAGCTATACAGAGAAACCCTGTCTCGAAAAACCAAAAAAAAAAAAAAAAAGAAAGAAAGAAAGAAAGAAAGAAAGAAAGAAAGAAAGTTAGATATGACGCCCAACCCATTCATGTAGCTCCAACACTTCAGTCTCCGCCTCGAACAAAGCTCTTTTGAGATAAGCCATGACGTTGACCCTAGGTGACACAGGTTTCATCTGGTAGAGCCCATCTCCGTGAGAGTATCCGTGACTTCAAGGCTGAGTGCCGTCTGGACGGTGCATCAGTGAGTAAGTAAAATAAATAAATGAATGGGTCGGTTTATTTTTGTAGGAAACTACTCCCTTAGTAAAACAAACAGATAACCAATAAATGAAATGGCTCAGAGATGTCCTTGTTATAGGAGTGCTCCCAAGCAGCCATCTCTTTCTCGCAAAAGGATGTACTACGTAAGCAAATGATGCTCGAAGCATGTGCGACAGCACAGCAATGTGATTGATTCTTATTCCTCGTGGAGAAACTTCAGAGATGACTAATTCGGGGAAAAGACAGAGGGAAGCCGGACGCTGTCCTTTGCTTCCTAGCTACCTTCCAGAGGACCGGGTAGGGTATGCCATCTACTCCATGACGTCATTACGTTTGCTGCAGGGACTCCTTCCTGCAGGAGCATTTCCTGTTTGTCCGGGAAGCTTACTTCACTTTTAAATTATTTGTCCCCACTTAGTTAAAACTTCTTTCAGCCACAGTTGTTCGGCATAAACAATGGGTAAGCAGTCGTCTGTCTTTTTCTTCTGAATGTTACATATCTTGAGGTTTTATATTTGTTGAACAAACACGGGTCAAGATTCCCGGCAGTTAGTTGGAAGCGTGCGCGTACGCCATCCCAGAAAGTACTCAGGAGGTGAAGGTATATTTTAACATTTAGGCTACTTCAAAATCCCTTTCACCTTTTTCTCCCTATAATTCAAGGAATTGTGCAATTAAAGTCTAAACTGGTACGAATGACCTTCCATTATGTAGCATCTCTACCCCAGTTTTCTTGTCTACTTTTGAGCGATGGTTGTCAGGTTCCAGGGTGGGCAAACTCTGGATGGAGAAGACAGTGTGAAGGAGGAGGAAAGGGAGGCCACCCCAGCTCTTCTAAGGCTCATCTAAGAAGCACTGGGAGGCGAGAATTTGAATTCTGTGATTCTATAACAAGGGCTGAGATCAGCCTTTCTGTGTGTCTAAACAAGAGATAAATTATTGTTAACTTAAAATAGAACGTGGTGATTTAGCACGGCTTTAATTGGATTAGGGCTATAAAGGTACCTTTTGCTACTAAAAAAAGAAATTCAAAATTTGAAAATGGAGGTTATACAGCTCTGTACGGCAAAAGAGCGGTGTTTTGAAAGGTTGTCATTCCCACAATAGAAGCTGATTTTATATTCCTAATGAGGCATGGGAGACAAAAATCTATTCTTGAAACGTTCCGGCTCTCTCCAGTGTTCTCTATTTAATTAGAATCACTCCTTATACTAAGCTCCCCAGCTAGCCATCTAATAGCCATTAGCAGAATTTATTTACTGTTTAACTTGCTACTTAAAGTTTAGGCTTCAGTCCAAGGCTTTAGGCAGGTAACCAAGAGGTTCAGCCTTTCAAGTAAAATCCTTGCCTCATCTTCTTAAAATGTGTATGAGAATTCCCTTGGAAGAAAAAAAAAGAAGATAAATACACACATAAATTCAAAGGAGACTTTTGCCGGGAGGAGACAAGTCAGGTGACTGGGAAGAGAAGCAGAGAACAACACGACTACCCCCGTGCACCTGCCAATCTGCTGGACTTGAAAGCTTGAGCCGATCCTTTTCTGCAAGTTACATACAATCATTACATGAATCATAGGGTTTAATAGTACATAAGGCAGGTAAATGTATGCAAAAATAAAAGTAAAAATGGATCCACCACACTCAAAAGGTTAACCTGTTTGTTTGTTTGTTTCCTGTATAAGAGGAAAGAGTGCTCTAGGCGCTACTGCCATGGTCTGTTTTGCATGGCTCTTACAGTACCTAAGAGAAGGTATTTTAAAAAGGAAAATGGGTTTGGATGTCATGCTACATCCTGACAGCAGATGGAATCTTCTAGCAGGAGCATGTTAGGGAACACCACTGAGGAACAGGCCACACAATGTGAGAAACTGGGTAGCCAGCTGAGGTATACAAATGCGGATGAGAACAACCCAGTCTCCAAGTAAACTATGCA
>JADRCD010190685.1:0-21436 GCA_019843815.1 Montemys delectorum | reverse complement strand
GCTCAGAGGATAAGAGCACTGGCTGCTCTTCCAGAGGTCCTGGGTTCAATTCCCAGCAACCACACGGTGACTCATAGGCATCTACAATGAGATCTGGTGCCCTCTTCTGGCATGCAGGCATACGTGCAAGCAGAACACTGTACATAATAAATTAATAAATCTTTAAAAAAGAAAAGAAGGAAAGAAAGGAAAATCATAATTCAAACTTTAATGAATGCTTTTTCTGAGATCAAAATCCACTAAGATCTGTAATCCAAAAGCCATAGAGTTATCCCTGAGCATCTTTTGGGAGTTGGCCCACTGTGTAGCTTTTCTCATCACTGTGACAAAAAGCACCTTAAGAAAGAGTTTTTGCTTTTTTTTTTTTTTTTTTTTTTTTTTTTTTTTTTTTTTTGAAATGGAGTTTCATTTGGCTCAGGCTGGCTTTGCATTCCCTACGTAGCCATTTCTGGCCTCAAACTCCTGATCCTGCAGCTCTGCTTCCCTAGGGCTCAGACTGAGGATAGAACTCTGTCTCTGTGCTCCGTACATCATTTACAATGATGTGCTCTGGCTCCTTGCTTCAGCAGACATCAGTCTACAACGATGTGAGAGGCGTGACCGCAGGGGTGGGTGGGTGACTGTGCTATGGGACTGCGTACAACTGGGAAATCAGGAAGCAAAATGCTCAGGCCAGGACCAGAAGCAAGTATCACTCTCAAGGCCTGCCTGTCAGGTAGGTGCTCAACAATCTGTAGTCTTTCCATTCGGCACCCTCAGCTGGGGGCCGAGTGTTCCCACACATGAGCGTGTGGCAGGCATTTCACATTCAAACTGTAACCCACCCATAGACATATTAAATCATCTCCAGATTAGTTATTATACTTAACAAATGCTGTGTAGATAGTTATTATGCCATATTGTTTAGAGAATAATGACAGGGGGGAAATCTGCCCATGCTCAGTGCAGGCGTAATTTTCAAAATGTCTGAGCCATGACTGGTCGAGTTAACAGATGCAGAACCCACTGATACAGAGGGCCAACTGGACTGTCATTTTCTCTAGACGAGGCGATGGAGACGTCTAAAGGAGGGTCAGATGCCGTTAGGGAGGGGAAGGAAGATTTGACTAGGATGGTTACAGTCGAGTTGTACAGTGTCCCCACAGGTAGCTCCAGCTGGTGGCACTACTTAGAGATAATTGGACCAGGAGGGGGGTAGCCAAGTCCACGGATTAATCCACTAGAGGAAGCAGGTCACTGGGCGGTGCCTTCAAAGTGCCTGTCTTGTCTTCGGACCCCTCCTCTCTTTCTCTATTCCTTGGGTGTCATAAAGTGAGCAGCAACTTCCGCTATCATTTGTGCCCACCAGCTAGAGAGTCCACCCCATCTCAGGGTGGCAGCAGTGGACAAGAGACTTTAGCGGACAGTCTCTGAAACCATGAGCCAAACAAGCCTTACTTTGGGGCCAATTCCCTATGGTATTCTGTCAGATTCCCTATGGTATTCCGGCACAGCAACAGAGTGCTGGGAAAACAAAACAAAAAAAAAACAAAAAACAGGACCTTTGAGAATAAGCTGGGCACGGCAGCATACACCTATGAGTGTAGCAAGAGGGTCACAAGTTCCAGGGCAGCCTCGGCTACACAGTAAGACTTTGTCTGGATGAGGGAAGGGAGAGAAGGAAGGAAAGAGAAGAATGGAAGGGGCAGGGAGGGAAGAACGGGGGGAGGGAGGGAGGGAGGGAGGGAGGGAAGGAGAAGTAGACCAGGCACCAGTGGAGATGTAGCATCATGGGCAAACTAGGCAGGACCATGGAGTATCAGCATTCTGTGAGAGCAGGGGCTGAGGGCTTCTCCCTGGGTGTCCCACACTTGCTCACAATGGGTCTGAAGCATCCTTAGCCCCACGGGAACAGCACCCAGCTTGAGTATTCAACAGCAAAATCAGTGCATATGGCAAAAATCAAGAGAACAGTCAACATTACCCTTAAAATCACTTAAATTGCCCATAAAAAAAATACGTGGGTTTTATGTCTGAGATCCTGAAAGAATTCTAGAACACTCCTGCTTGTCTGCCGGGCTGACTGCACTCGGCTCCAATGCGAGGCTTTATCTATCTCGCCTCTTTAACACACATGATCGGCATTCCGGCTGTCGGGAGCGTTGCCTGAGTTGGGCTCGTAAGTCTGCGTGAGGCTGGACAGGACAGGAAGCCTGGGATGTGCATGCCCACAAGCTGACTTCTTCTATGAGGCGTCAGAGAGGACTCCTTTTTTTACCTCTAAAGTTGGTTGAGGCTAGCCCTCTAAAGTTGGCTGAGGCTAACCCAAATGCCCCCAAGTGTCTCTGTCTCTCACCACTGAAGACACAGTGACAGTTTAGGGGTGCTGAGATCCTTGTTGTAGGAGGAATAGATCCTGGGGAGGGCACTTAGTCTCCTAAACCTGACTTCGCTGGGTTTTTCAAGCCCAGCTGACCCATATGACATCTTCTGCCTTTGTGATTGGCCAGCATCACATCAGGAGAAGGACGTGACCCCTTAGGCCTGGCAACTGGGCTTTCGGCCTTGACCATGAATGTCCCTGCTTTACTTCAACCAGTGGTTGGCCTTATCGCTTTCTTATTGGTCATCGTGCAGCTGCGGCACACACACACACACACACACACACACACACACACACCTTCTGTTCTCTCAAATGGGCCCAGCCCACCACCACCTCAGACTGTCTTCTTTGTTTGTACTCTTGGTCATCATTCAGGTACAGCTCCCAAGTCCCTCTTAGGTAGTGTCCTTTACCAAACCAAAAGTTTTTCTGAATATTCATTCCTATATCTCTCCTCTCCCACAGAGGATGATCTTGTCCACCTCATGTCTACCAGTACCTGGCTCACTGTAAGCACTTAATAACTTGTTGAGAGAGCTGGGAGCGGTGGCACATGCCTTTAATACCAACACTCAGGAGGCAGTGACAGGCAGATAGATCTCTGTGAGTTCAAGGCCAGCTTGGTCTACAAAGAATGCTGCAGGATAGCCAGGGCTGTTAAACAGAGAAACCCTGTCTTGAGAAACCTAAATAGACACACAAACAAGTGCTTGTTGACTGACTAAATAAAAGAATCTTATAGTGGACCCTTGTTTCGAGTCTGCCCCATAGCTGTCCTTTTCAGGGGATTCCCCACTGTGAGTAACTGGAGACCCATGCTGTACTGGCTGGTTTTGTGTGTCGACATGACACAAAGTGGAGTTGTCACAGAGAAAGGAGCCTCCCTTGAGGAAATGCCTCCATGAGATCCAGCTGTAAGGCATTTTCTCAATTAGTGATCAAGGAGGGAGGACCCACTGTGGGCGGTGCCATCCCTGGGATGGTGGTCCTGGGTTCTATAAGAGAGCAGGCTGAGCAAGCCAAGGGAAGCAAGCCAGTAAGGAACATCACTCCATGGCCTCTGCATCAGCTCCTGCCTCCAAGTTCCTGCCCTGTGTGAGTTCCTGTCCTGACTTCCTTTGGTCAAAACAGCAATGTGGAAGTGTAAGCTGAATAAACCCTTTGCTCCCCAACTTGCTTCTTGGTCCTGATGTTTTGTATATGAATACAAGCCCTGACTGAGACACTGCCTGTCTAACCTTGAGGCTCCATGCTCACCGCCTCCCTGATATCTTTCCTGAACTGGAGTCTCACATCCACACTGACTTCTATCCCTGGGACTAGTGGCAGCTGAATTCCACGATCACTCTGCTGCAGGGCCAGGGTGACAGCAGGGTGGGCAGAGGCAGCCCCGGGCACTTTCAGACCAGATCAGCATCTCCATCTCCCGCCTGCCTCCCCACCCTGTGTGGGCCTCCAAGTGCTCATCCCTCACGGCGCCTCCCGCCCCATTCATCCCCATTAGCCGATGTCCACACTGGGCCAGAGGGAGATCAATTACCAGGCTGGCCACTGAACCGTGTTAATGAGGATGTACGCTCTTGGCTGGTGGAGAAGGTGGGAGGAGCGAGGAAGGTCAAGGGAGGCAGAGAGGAGCCCCAGGCTTCCTCACTGGAGGCTTTGGGGTAGGATCCCTCTACAAGATGCTTTCTTTGAGGTGCAGGGAATGCCCTTTGTGCCTGGCACTGCGTTATAATGCCAGCCGTGAGGTAGCAAAAAGGAGACAGTCTATGGATGGCAGAGACTCAAGCAAATGCTGGAAGGAGGACACCCAGCATCCCCACCTCCCATCCCTTTGTTCAGGCTAGTCTGTCCCTCTGCCAGCAGAAGTCCCCTGCATCTATTCTCTAATACAGCAGGGAACCTCCTAAAGTCTCTGCCAGACAGAACCATCACTGCCTTGTTGGGCTCTCCCGCCCTGGGGCTTCCCACCGCACCGCTGTGGCTGGGCCACATTCCACAGATCTGTGTGAAAAGAAGCTCAGCCAGCTTACAGGAAAGCTATGAGGAAGACCGCTTCCCCATCACTCTGGCAAGGACGGAAAGCACAGATAAAGGCCACTAGCAACAGAGCGAGGTGTCACCTTGCATTATCTGTGGGACTGTAAATGGCCATGACTTCCTCAGAGGGTACGGCAGTAACGTGTTACGTAAATAAAAACTACCCATGTCCTTTCACCCAGCCGTTCACTTTCAAGCATTCATTCTGTAGGCGCAGGAGCGTACATGATGACGGCTGTCTGTACACGCCCTGAGGATGCTACCTGAAGGGAGAGGCAGGCAATCTGGCTGTGTGGACACCTTCTTCACAGGCACACAGAACTACCTCCTCGTGACGTTGGGTTGTGCCGAATGCATCAGTAAATATAAAGAGAGTGCCGTGAAGACTGACCGCTGTCTTTGATTCGCTGTTGCTGAAGGGATGAGGAACATCTCCACGTACTGATGGCTGATTATTTCCCAGGGCTGCTGGGCAGTGCAAAATCAGCAGGTCAGATCTGAATGTGGCTTGCTTCCTTCCCTAAGATTTCCCTTCTAGTAAATATGCCATCTCCGGGCACGTGGGGGGTGGCACAGAGCTGGTGACAGTAGCCCCACCCACGGGAGGACTAGAAGACAGCACACAGGGGGCGTGATTTCCATGCAGCTTTTGAGTTTGGGTCACCTGACCACCGCTTATTTGAACATGCCAATCATAAACTACTCCTAAACACCAGTGACAAGTCTATGTCCTATTTGAGTATGTCCTTGAGGACAGGGGATGGGAGGACAACTGCACCCGAGTTCCAGGTCCATCATGATTCAAGTGCGTTTCCCTCAGAGGGAGACAGGTGTGCAGGCACAGCTTGGTAAGGGCTGGTCTCACTGTGAGCAGCCTTCCTGCTCATCCAGGTAGGATGTGGACCTACCTGGGCAGCTAATTCACACACAGCGTAACCCCTGCAAGCGGGATCCAGGTATGCAGATGTGCCCAAGACTCTGGGCACCTAAGGAAGCCCCCAAGGACACAGGACACAGGTCCCTCTGCATGCAGGGTAGTGATGTCCCCACCTCTCTGTATCTACAAAGACGGCAGGAGACATTACTGTGGCCTTTGGGTTCATTGTGTGACTTTTGCATCCTTCAGGACTCATATGAACAATGCTGGGCAGATATCAGAGAGAGAAGCAGAAAAGAGACCCTAGCTAGTCTTTGCTGGAATCACCTCTGGCATTAGTAAGGACTTGGGGTCACCTCTCTTCCCTGTCCCTCATCCCCCTACCCAGTGAAGCAGTGGCTGCTCCCGGCTGGAGCCCCAGATGAGAAGGGTCAACCGTAGTTCTCTCCAGACTAACTTAGTGAAAGAGGCCCCAGCTGGAAGAACCCAACACTGCTACTGGCTGACAAAGCCTGCAGACAGGTGACCAGCTGCCTGCCACACCCCATGTGGGAATGGGGTTGGGGGCAGAAAGCAGGTGGCAGTGAGCTGGGGACAGCGTTCTGGCATTTATAACAGGAAGAAGTAATAGTAAGCATTCCCTATGGATGCGGAAAATGAATGCAAAGTTCAAAGCATGGGAAAGATCTGCCGAGATCTCTAGCTGGCCCTGTGTGCCCGTGTCCGTAAGTTACATTTAAGGGCTCAGCCAATCACAGGTCAGGCTATTATCGCTCTGCAGCCAACACGTGCTCCAAAATCAGGCCTGTGGTGACTGCATCTGCCTAAGGCACATTTTTCTCTTTTAAAATGTTTATGTATTTAGAGGTCAGAGTACAGTTTGCAGCAATCATTTGCCCCTCTCACCATGTGGGCTCTGGGAATCGAATCAAACTCGGGTCATCAAGCTCGACGGCAAACTGAGCCATTTGCCAGCCCCATGCAGACTTTTTTCCTTCTCGTTTTTCCTCAAGAAAAGCAACCATTTGCATAGCATCTGCATCTACTTTCTATCATAAGTAATCTAGAGATGATGTTTTAAAATATAAGAGAGGAGCTGGAGAGATGGCTCAGTGGTTAAGAGCACTGCTTTTGCAGAGGACACAGGCTTACTATCTGACACCCACATGGTGGCTCGCACGGTCTTTAACTCCAGTTCCAGGAAATCCAGCGCCCTCTTCTGGCCTCCATGGTTACTGCGTGCACATGGCTCACATACCTACATATAGGTGAAACACCAATCCATATAAAAGAAAGTAAACAAATCTTCTCAAAGAATGAAATTTAGGGGGCTGGAGAGATGGCTCCCTAAATTGGCTGCTCTTCCAGAGTATCCAGGTTCAATTCCCAGCACTCACATGGCTGTTCACAACTGTCTGTAACTCCAGTTCCAGGGGATCTGACACTTCTCATACAGGCATACATTCAGGGAGAATGCCAAGGCACATGAAATAAAAATGAGTTAAAAAAAAAAATTAGCTGGGTGGTGGTGGTGCACGCCTTTAATTCCAGCACTTGGGAGGCAGAGGCAGGCAGATTTCTGAGTTCGAGGCCAGCCTGGGCTCAGAGTGAGTTCCAGGACAGCCAGGGCTATACAGAGAAACCCTGTCTTGAAAAACCAAAAAAAAAAAAAATTAAATTAAATTTAGAGTATTACTGAACCACAGGGAAAAGGGAACAAAACATTTGTGTTTACAACAACAGGAATGAAGCGGTGGCTATTACTATGTTAAGTGAAATAAGCCAGAATCAAAGAGACAAGCACCACCTGATCTCACTCCTGTGGGGAAGTTAAAAAGCCCATGTCCCAGGTGTTGAAAGTAGATTGGTGTCTCCCAGAGCCTGGGAGAGTCGGGGAAGGGTGATGGGGAAAGGCTGATCAAAGCTGCAAGTTACTATTGTACTTGAGGAAGCAGGGAGTCCTACACAGCAAGGCCCTAAGTTCCCATGATGACATGTGTTTCAGAAGCCTGGGAGGGGCTGGAGAGACCGCTCACTGTCCAAGGCTGCACGCTGCTGATGCCGGCTAGTTTTTGTCACTTTGACACAAATCTAAACTTTCCCAAGAAGAGGAAACCTCAATTGAGAGAATGTCTCCATTCGATTGGCCCGTGGGCTTATTGTTGGGCAGTTTCCTGATTGATTGACATGAGAGTGCCACGCCCCCGCCCCGCCCCGCCCCACCCACTATCAGTGATGCCTCCCCTGGACAGGTGGTCCTGGACTGTACTAGAAAATAAGCCGCCAGGCAATGATGGCGCACACCTTTAATCCCAGCATACAGGAAGCAGAGGCCAGCCTGGTCTACAGGATGAGTCCCAGCCAGGACTACAGAAAGAAACCCTGTCTCAAAAAAGAAAGGAAAAGGGGGAGGGAGGGAGGGAAGGAAGGAAGAAAGGAGGAAAGGAAGGAAGGATAGCAATAGGTTGAGCAAGCCATAACAATTAAGCTAAGAAGCAGAATTTCTCTGTGGTCTCTGCCTCCAGGCTCCTGCCTTGGCTTCCCTTAATGATGGAGTGTGCACTGGAAGCCAAAGAAATCCCTTCTTCCCCCAGGTTGCTTTGTTCATAGTTTCATGCCAATAACAGAAACCTCACTAACTAGTACACTGAGTTCAGGTCTCAGCATCTGGGATGGGCATCTCGCCACCCGGAACTGCACTTCACAGATCTGCTACTCTCTTCTGGCCCTTGTGGGCACTCACAGGCACACACATGTACACACACACACACACACACACACACACACAAATGAATTCTTTTTAAACTTAGCAAAAAGGACTTTGATACTTTCAGCATAATGACAAACATTTAAAGAAATAAGCATACTAATCCTTAATTATTCGGTGTAATATACACACATATCAACACACTGTGGGGGTCGAGAGATGGCTGAGTGGGCTGAGAGCACTTGTTGGTCTTGCAGAGGACTCCGCAGCCATGTGGTGGTTCACAACTCTCCATAACTGCAGTTCCAGGAGATCCAGAGCTCTCCTCTGACTCCCATAAACAGCAAGCGCATACACAGTGCACAGACACACACAGAAGCAAAGTAGTCACACATTTTAAAAAAAATTGAAAATCTAATAAAAAACGTTAGGGCTGGAGAGATGGCTCAGTGGTTAAAAGCACTGACTGCTCTTCTAGAAGTCCTGAGTTCAATTCCCAGCACCCACATGGTGGCTCACAACCATCTTTGATGGGGATCCGATGCCCTCTTGGTGTGTCTGAAGACAGTGACAGTGTACTCACCTACATGAAATAAAGAAAAAAAAATTTAAACATTACATAGTATTCCACTAGAGTATGCAATTTTATGCCTTTATGTATCAGTTAAAATAAACTAAAATAAGAGCACTGGCTGTTCTTGTAGGGACCAGGTTCAATTCCCAGCACTCATGAGGTAGCTCCTAACCCACTGTGACTCCAGTCCCAGAGGAATCGGACACCCGCTTCTGGCCTCTGCGGGTGCTAGGTGCATATAGACACTCAGGCAACACACCCAGACACATTTACAAAGAAAAGACGGAATCAAAGAACACCTGTAGGGTCTATGCAGACACCACCGCTTTACACAGGGGCCTTGAGCACCGGGGATATTTCCAGATTGCTAAGGGAGGAATGCAGTGAGGCTGGAAGAGAACAGAAGGGGCCCTAAAGAGACTTTTGTTTCATCAGTGTGTTTATTGTTGTTGTTTTAGCTAAAATGAGTCTCCATTTTACCGGTGCTATCAAAAATAAAGTCTTTGCTTCGTCTTGCCTTCACACTGAGGCCCTCTCTGACCACTCCATGTTTTCACACTGAGGCCCTCTCTGACCACTCCATGTCTTTATTAGTGCTGGAGAGGAAACCCAAGGCTTCATGAATGCTCTGCAAGTACAGAGGCTAGCCCCTGCATTCCCATTTATTGAGGCTAGCCCCTACCCTCCCACCCACCAGCTGCATCTGTAGCTCCCACAGTTTGGTTCCTGGTGGTGCTACTTTGTCCACATCCTCAGACTAAGGGACAGAAAAGTCCCAGTCTGTGAGGCAAATCCAATCTGTAGCCTGTTTTGACCAAGCTCCAGAGCTAAAGATAATTTTCTGTTCTAATGGGGAAGAAATCAAAGGAAAGCCAAAGATTTATGACAGCTAGAACTTGGATCAAATTCCAGTTTCTGCATCGGCAGATCATGTCCCTGGAACCCAGCCATGGACACTTGTTTACATCCCATCTAGAGCTGCTTTCTGCCATGAAGGCATAACTGAGCACCTGTCTGGCTCTGTGACTCTGGCTCAGGATATTTGGCTCCTTGAGGACAAAGTCAGCTGATCTCAGGTATGGACATCTCCATGGGAACATAGGATATCTCTTCCCTTTTGTATTTCAAATGCTGAGAACACTGCCAGCACTGCGGTAGGTGTTTAACAAACCTACCTGAACAGATGAAGGTGTATGTAAAGCCTGTTGCTTCAGCCTACTAAAGAATGTGAAACACACACACACACACACACACACACACACACACACACACACACACACGATCACATTCTCCAGCTCTATCTGGCAGATATCCAGATATACAGCCCTCTTGAACCCTAGCAGAGACATCCTTAGGGGTTTAAGTTACTCTAAGCACCTGGAGGAGATAATGAACAGGGTGTCAAAGCCTGAACTTGCCACCGGTAGGGTGAGCCTTTATGTCTCTGAAATATTGAAGTACCTGGCTTTTTCAAAGGGATCCCTTGTCCCTTGCTCCCGGTTGATGGGCTAGGCTGTATCCGTTGCACTTTGCTTCCCTCTGGTGGTCATTTGGAGAGACTGCCACCAAGGATCGTAAGACTTAGTTGCCTAGGACACCTTCATTCAATCCTCTTTGATTAACTTATCAGAAATGCAAGAACTTATCAGCTTGGGCACTGCCTCTCCCAGGTCCTCCCTCCCAGGGTAGTTGGGAGTCACAGAACTTCTCTGGATGGTCTGAAGGGGAGATAGCTACCTGGCTCAGGTCTCTGCAAGACATCCAACTTGGCACACACATGTACACTCCATCCTGACAGAATAGGAAGGTGGCCTTGCTCCCTGTGGACCAGAGATCCACCTAGGGGGTTGCATGATGCAACCTCTGCCTGTTCCCTTGTGCTTTCTGCCTACCTGGAAAGGCGTTTCTGTGGGTGAAGACCACATGGTACAGAGGGTGCTGCTCCATGGACTGTCAAGGGAAGTGGATCTCTAATCAACCCCAGAGTAACCGAGAAGTGGTTTATGGTTTAGATCAGAACTAGCCTCCCAAAGGCTCCTGAGTTCAAAGGCTTCATTCTTGCAAAGGAGTGTACAGAGGCAAGACCTCTGAGAAATGGCAGGCTCATGGGGACTCTGGCTTCATTGATGGATTAACCCATTGATGGCTCCATAACTTGATGAGAGGTGATGGTGGAGGGGGTTAGCTAGAGGGAGTGGGCCCTGGGGCTTGCCTCTGGCAGTTATGCCTTGTCCCAAGCCCCTCCCCTTATGCTGCCTGGCTCCCCAGAGTCAGGCAGCTCTGTTCTACCATGCCCTCCCTAGCACCGTGTTCCACTTCACTACGGGCTCATAGGATGGAGCAGAGCAGCAGTGAACCAGATCCTGTTAAACCGTGAGCCAAAAGAAACCTTTCCTCCCTGGATTTTTCTGAGGCAAGAAGTTGACAGAGGAGGCTAGCCTGGTCTACAGAGTGAGTTCCAGGACAGTCAGGGCCACACAGAGAAACCTTGTCTCAAAAAACCAAAAGAAGAAAAAGAAGTTGACAGAGTAATAATCAGGTGCCTCTCAGCACATCGTCACAGTGACTGCTCCCTGCCTGCCTCTGCCTCCATGTGGGTGGTGGCATGTTTGTGATAAGCAGCATCGGGCAGGCGGGGAGTGCATGGAAGGCAGATGAGCGGGTGGATGACATGAAGGAGTGGGTGAGAAACTGGCGACCTTGTAGCAGGATGAGCTTTGGGGAACTCAGAGTCTAGCACAGGTCCCCATTCCTACACTGTAGCGTCAATGTCGCGGCGGCACCTTCATGTCCTGTGCCCTTGCTTCCCGATCGCTCTTCTCCCACTCCCACCGATGCAGCCGTCTCAGTTCCCCCACACCAAGCCCATTGAGGCTTTGGAGACCCTACTGAAGCTGATGCCAGAACCTAGATCCCAGTCCCTCAGAGATGGCGCCCTTCCCAACCCTCCTCCCAGGCTCTCCAGCTGTCACTCATCCTCTCTATAGCACATATTACCAACAGAAATGCTTGCCTCCCCGCCATCTGTCTCCGCCATGAGGAGGCAGCGCAGGCTGGGGTCTTCGTCTTTCTCTCTCCTGTGTCACTGGCACCTAAGAAGACTCTGATCTCACTTTAGGGAATAACAATGGCTTGACACCCTTCATTGGTTGCTAGTTCAGTATACAGGTTCTATTAGAACCTATCAAGAAGATGTGCGTAGCGCACCAAACTCCAGCACCAGGGGTGGTAGGATCTGTGTGCCTTGTAGGAGTTATGCTGCCTCCCCTCCCTTCTCTGAATCTGTTTCCTCATCAGCAAAAGAAACTGTAACTCACAAGGGTGTTGTGAGCTTTGGGGGAGAAATGAAGCCATTCGAAATGAGAAAAGTAACTCTTTCTGAGCTGTATTTATTTATTGCAGTGTACAAACCACCGTGGCTGGGCCATCCAGAGCTCTGCCCAGCCTGTGCCAGGGGGCAAGGCTACCAGGTGCCCAGCCAGCTCCCAGCATCCCCACACAGTGGAGTAGCCGGGGGCCACTGTGAGCGGTGCCGACAGGAGCTGAAGCTGGACCCAGACAGGGCTCTTCCAGCTGCCCGCAGACTCCCAGCTTCTCTAAGATTTCTGGTGTCAGCCCCGTGTTCCTGCACCTCTGTAATCAGCTACAACTGAACAGCAGTCAGCACCCGTGGGTGAGGACCTGTCTCCACACAGTTCCCGCCGTGCTCCCCTGACCTCCAAAGCGGGTCATTATCCTCACCAGGATTGTACAGATATCTCATCACAGAAACCATGTCTTCTTCTATCTGGTCTCCAGTACCAGCAAAGACCAAGGCAAAACAGGTCTCACTACTGAGAGAACAGAGTGTGCCACCAGATCAGCAACCTTGGAACCAGCCCAGCCCTCCATTTGCCCAGCACAGGGAAGAGTTACTTGGCACATACCACCCCTTTGGGCAGCTAGATTGTCCAAGCCTGAGCTGCTTTGCTTCTTTAGAAGTTTGCTAGTCACCCAGGTAAGCCGGAAGGTACTGAGGTGAAGTTGTAAGGAAAGTCAGCAGCAGAGAATGTGGTGCTCGTGTGCCCTCTGGTGGCCACAACATAGAACTGCAGGCATGGAAGTTTTTGAGCCAACCATTGACCCATCTCAAAACAGATTCCCCTCACGGGATACCAGGCACCCCCTCAGTACAATCCTCTTGCCCTCTTCCCAGCACTCAGCCACTCTCACGGGCATTCTGACACCCACCTCAGACTCCAGCACAGCTAGGACCCACCAGCTGTACCCCCTCTTCACTATACAAATCGTGGAAGGTTGGAGACCCAACTGATATTTGGTATCAGTAAACAGCATTTCACCCTCTATGGAAAACCTCCAAAGAGATCTCCCAGAACACCAGATGTGGGGGTATTTTGCGGATACATGATGCCTTTAAAACCACAACATGGGTCATAGATCTCCAGAACCCTGTTCTTCAGAATCTTTCTTGAGGAAGACATAACAGCCTTGAGGTGTATGCCAGGAATGACTCACAGAGGTTGGATAGGCCAATTCTCAGATACTAGGGGTCAGGTACATAGAACAGACCAGGAGAGGTGCCTCTGTGTCCCACTGTAGATGACCCTGACACAGCCATTGCCCAGGAGGAACAGGAGATGTGACCTTTAAGGCAATATAGCCGTTTGAAAGGCTGTCTCAAGTGTATAGTCTACCCAGACCTAAGAAGCCTTGGTTGGGATTCAGGCCAGGGTCCTCCTCACTGGAGAGCTCTGTAGAGGCTGTGCTGCCAACAGAACCTTCGAAGACGGTGAACATAAGCCACTGTTTTTCAAAGTGTTGTTTATTGAGTCGTTTGTAGCCATCACCATGTGTGATCCTGAGAGGCAAGCAAGAGAGAGAGAGAGAATTCTTGGACCCAATTCAGAGGCTGTGACACTGAGGCCAAGGCAAGCTCCAGGCAGGCTCAAGGTCATGGTGAGTTTGGAGAGGTCTGAGACAGCAAGCTCCTAAGCCACACACAGATACATCCCACAGTAGACCAGGGGACACAGCTGCATCCCCTCCCCTCTATCTCGCCCAGAACTCTGGAAGGGCCACCACCTCACAGCAGCAGGGTGGAGACTCCAGGCACATGTATGAGTGTGCATGCACACACATACAGGTACCACCCCACACACAGAGCTCTGTGGCCAACAGCCCCAGTCCAGCCCCAATGGCTTCCTCGGGGGATAATGAGCACCAAGCTCACAAAGCCTCCGGCTCGGGTCCTAACAGATATCCCACGGGCCTTGCCATTGTGAGCGAGGCAGAGTGTCCTAGGAGGCCCCCACCAGAGCCCTGTGGGCCAGGCCATCACCCCTGGCAGCCTCACCAGTTGGCCTTCACTGCCTTGATGTCACTCACGAGGTTCTGGGCCAAGCAGATGCCAAATATCTGTAAGACAGAGAACGTGTGAGGAAGAGCAGAGAGCTTCAGGCAGGAGGATGGTGGGAGAGCCAAGGCTGTACCTGGAGGAGGGCAATCCCCACCAAGACCCCAGCCACCACGATCAGGTTATCTTGTAGCCACTTCTCAAACTGGCCCACACAGCCTTTGGTGTAGATGGAGCCCTGCTGCTCCAGCTCCTGGGGAGACACAAGACCAGGCTGAGCCTGCCTACCTCAACTCAGATCTCCCGCCCCTCTTCCACCTTGCCAAGCCCATCCCTGCCCATCCCTGCTCCAGTGTCCTCCCCAACAATGTCTGCCACGGGGCCTTTGCGCAGATGGCTCCTCCTCGGGGTCTTAGCCTGTCTGTCTGCTCTGAGGAGGCTGCCCCTCAGACCCTAACTATCAACTCTCTAAGTTCTCAGCTGAGCTATCTCAGGACTGCCCATTTAAGGTGCCTACAAGTTCACGGTTTTCTCCTTCGGTGTAGAATCGATGCGTTAGCTCGGGATCAACCAAGGATTAGATCGATGCCAACCACAGGAGGTGCTCCACAGAGGTGGAATGAGCAATCCAATACCTCAGACCCACCTAGGGCCAGTTCATGCCACAGAAGCCCTTGGTCCCCATGTCACCCTCTGTATTCCAGGCTGCCCGCAACCCTGTCCCCACCCCTCTCACCAGTTTGAGTCGGATGTCATAGCCACACTGGGTATTGAGGACATCTTCCTGAGGGGAGACAGGCCATTAGCAATATCCTGAGAAAACACCCACGGGCTCGCCTGAGTCCTCAACTAGACTGCCCCTCCTTTACAGGAAAGCAAATGGAAGCTTGGGTTTACCATGCCCATTTATCTGCAGTGAAACTCCAGACTTCTCTTTTCTCTCATGGACACCAGGGCACACTGGCTTGCGCCCCCCAATGCTAAGGGATCCTGCCTCCTCCTGGGCCCCACTCACCTCAGGATCCCTAACACAGCAGGAAAAGGGCACCCCACAGCGCTCTCGGCTTGGGTTCAAGTCAGTGCAGTTGAAGTAGATATTGAGGTTCCAGTCATTGGGCCCTCGGGCTCCACAGCAAGACCACTAGGGGGAGAGAAGAGCCCAGGATGAACAGCTGGCAGCCAGGCCCCACCCTAGAGCCTCACCCAAAGGAGAGGGCCTGGCTGGGAGTACCAACTTCCATTCCCCCCAACAAATAGGCCTGAGATCATAGGAATCATAGTGGGTAGGGAGACCCTGAGAGGTGAGACATTGAGTTACAAGCTGTGGCTTCCTTGTGGATTCCCCATGAGGGGTAGGAGCAGAGGCATTCCAGACTCACTGCATAAAAAGGAGAGGAAGCCCAGCCGGATTTCCCTCCCTGCCATTTTCCATTGCAGCCCACTCCACAAACGCTTGTTGACATCTTGGTAGAGCCTCAGTTCGCCTCCCCAGAATATGCTTGCTAGTCTTGCCAGATAGGGCCATGACAAGCCCAAGTCTGCAGTGCAAGAGCCCATGACAGGGCTGGAGAGGTGGCTCAGCGGGTAAGAGCACTGACTGCTCTTCCAAGAGGTCCTGAGTTCAATTCCCAGCAACCACGTGGTGGCTCACACCCATCTGATGCCCTCTTCTGGGGTATCTGAAGACAGCTACAGGGTACTCATAACTAAAATAAGTAAATCTTTTTTAAAAATTAAAAAAAAAAAGAAAAGAGCCCATGACAGTGCAGATCCCTGAGTGAGCTGCACCTGCTGCTGAAAAGCTGGCCACAGGGTCGCACAAGCTCCAGGAGGAGCGCAGACAGCTCTAGTGGCTCCAGACCCTGTGAGGACGGCCCCGGGGCCTGCTTCCTGGCCATGTGGCTTGTGTGTGCAGGTCTCAGACACAGCTGAGCCAGCACCTGTCCTGTCACCTGTGAAGTGCCTGCTGTCCATGCTGGGGATCGGTCCTGTCCTTACACCCATCACTGACTCCTTCCCCTCCTCAGAAGATCACAGATTAGAGGCTGCCCTGCTCTATGGGCTCCATTTCCACCCTCCTCCCGGCGTTCCCCCCTACCGCCCTCCCCCCCTCGCTGCCCCTCCCCCAGCCCTAGTTGATATGTTCAGCATCCTCTTCCCCAGCTCACTGCTGCCACAAAGGGAACAGGCTGCACATTTTAAAAACACTGAATCTCCCCGCACCTGGCTCAGGGCCTGGCCGCCAGGCCTGTCCCAATTCCATAGTGAATAGAGAAAGGAGCTGGAGGCTACAGGGTTGCCTCTGCCCTGCGCAGCTTCAGGGCACTGTGGAGCCCCAGAGCCAGATCTTGGTGAGGGTGACTGGGTATGACAGGGGGTGACCCTGAGGGATTATAAGGACTGGAATGTGCAGGTGAGAATGGTTTCTGTGGTTCTAAGTACAGAACATGCAGTGATAGATGTTGCATGATGCTTGAAGAAAAGCTAGGCCAGGGCTGGAGAGATGGATTAGTCATTAACAGCACTGGCTGCTCTTCCTGAAGACCCAGGTTCAACTCCCAGCACCGGCACGGCAGCTCACAACTGTCTGTAACTCCAGTTCCAGGAACCCAGTATCCGCTTCTGGCTTCTTCAGGCACTAGGCAAACACTTGGTACACACACACACACACACACACACACACAAAACATATATATATATATATATATATATATATATACACACACATATATGCATCTATATATACACATATATATATATGTATGCATATATATACATATTGTACATATATATAGGCAAAACACCCATACACATAATATTGAAAAAATAAATGAAACAAGTGTTGCTTTTGCTCTAATGTCTACACAAGGACAAAATCATCCAGCAATGTACTCCTTGCCTGTCACCAAACTTAAGTGGCGATGCTCAAAGTGAAAGAAGAGGGCCAACAGGATAAGACTGTACAAAAAAAAAAAGGGAGGGGGGCCATCAGCAACGTAGCTCTGGCAGATACTCTGGGCTCAGACTGACTAGAAACAGAGACCTGCACTGCATGCCCATTTCCTCCCCTGGCCATAGTTTCACAAGCCCGTGTCTCTACAGGACGAAATACAAGGAAGCCTGCGGAATGAGCAGGAGCTGGCTTTTCCTGGAACAGAGGCTCTCAGAGGCTCCTTCCTTGGCCTCTGCTGGCCTAGGTGGGTTAGGAAGTGGTCTATGCACACACAGAAATCGCTCTATCTCTCGTGTGCCCATCAGCCATCACTTGCACGATGCCCATTATGGACCCCACACTCACGTATTCCTGAGCAAAGTCGATAAGGTTCTGAAGGTCAATATCATCCCGGTAGGCTTTGACATTGTTGTTGATGAAGAGATTAAGTTGGTCTCGGATCCAATCCTTGAAGACGAAGGCCAGGATCCCTGCTGCCAGCTCCAGGAAGAAGATGAGGCCAAGGAACACAGAGAACTGGGTTGGGGGCACACAGATGGTGGCCATTGAAGAGGCATGGCATCTGTGGACAGGGAAGAGCTCCCACTACCTCTGCCAAGACACAAGGGAGCCACAGTTTCCAGGCTCCATCCTCTATTACTTAAGAGCTGTCCCCTCCCAGGCCTGCTGTGTGTGCTAGGCAAGTACTCTACCGCTGAGCTTGCTCCCTGCCCCTTAGAACCAAGTTATACTGATAAAAGTTTTACCTGTTTCTCATCTGGCCACCCTGACTAGGCAAGAACTAAATGGAAAGAGGTTAGGAGTCTCTGGTGGATCTGGGATAGAGAGAGACTTAGAGAGACTCACAAACTTGAGCAGGAAGGTGTTTTCCCGGAGGGCCCCGATGCAGCCGGCGAAGCCCAGCACTGACATGACTCCCCCGACCACCACAAACAGCCACACGGGGTCAAGACCACCTAGGTCTGTGAGCGCCGAGATGTTGGAGAGAACGCCCTACACCAGGAAGTAGACAAGTGTGAGGGAAGTGACTCTTCTCCCACTCACCCCGGGGCAGCCCCCAGTCTCTTACCTTCTCACCCCAGGCCCAGAGGCCGATGGCCAGGAACAGGGCTCCCAGCACCTACAACGGAGAGTTCAGGGCTAGGCACCAGCACCAGGGCTCCTGACTGCCCTTGACCCATCCTTGACCATCAGGAAGCTGAGAGACATGCCCCACCCCCATCCCCAAAGCTGTGACTGGGACTTAGCAGTGCATCCATCTACCAAGGACACCACTCAGGGAGTCTTTCCCACAGGCTGCTAGAAGAACAGAAGCTACCTCAGCCTCAGGCTGGACATCAGTCCCTTCCAGGAGTCTCTGAGGACACTTTAACATGGAGCAGAATCCTGAGAGGCCCGAGCCTGGCTCAGAAAACATCTGGCCTCAGGCATGCTTGTGCCTTTGTTTTTGCTTTTTTTTTTTTTTTTTTAAAGATTCATGTATTTATTTTATGTACACTGCCACTGACTTCAGACACACCAGAAGAGGGCATCAGATCCCATTACAGACAGTTGTGAGCCACAATGTGGTCACTGAGAATTGAACTCAGGACCTCCAGAAGAGCAGTCAGTCCTCTTAACCCCCGGAGCCATCTCTCCAGCCTCTGTTTTGGCTTTTTGAGACAGGGTCTCATCGCAGTAGTCAAGGCTGAACTCCAACTCACCAGGTAGCAAATGATGACTGTGGGGAGGAAGAGTTAGGTAAGAGGCTAAGCCCAGGGTGAAGGGCAAAGAGGTAGCAGAGGGAGGCTGGGATGTTCATCAGAGAGCAGCAGGAGGTATGGGGAAAACAAAGCATTAGCTGGTCACCCAAAGATGAGGTGAATCAGACATGGGGCAGGCGACATGATGCCTGGCTGCCCACTCCCATAGCCAGCACAAAGAAGGCATTTCCAGGGAGGATACAGCAGGGGACAGAACCCAGCACCAGGGAAAGAAAGGGTGGGTGGAGGTGATGTGTTGGTAGTCTCTCTCTCTACTCTGGTGGTCTGTCTTCTTCCTCGAAGACTGCCATTCTAGGAGCTGCCAGGAGTCAGAAGTGAGAGGATGGCTAGCCTTGACCATCAGGGCTCTCTAAGCAAGGAACTGAGGCTAGATAATGAGAAAGGCTAAGGTCCCATTGGGAGCGCAGGCTGCCCAGACAACACCTAGCTGGTGTCCAGATGGTATAAGCACAGCCAGGCCAAGAGGCACAGACCTATAATCCCCACACTTGAGAAGTGGAATATCAGGAATTTTTTTGTTTGGTTTGTTTGTTTGTTTGTTTGTTTGTTTGTTTTTTCGAGACAGGGTTTCTCTGTGTAGCCCTGGCTGTCCTGGAACTCGCTCTGTAGACCAGGCTGGCCTCGAACTCAGAAGTCCACCTGCCTCTGCCTCCCAAGTGCTGGGATTAAAGGCGTGCGCCACCACTGCCCAGTGGGACATCAGGATTTTAAGGTCCCAGATTCCTTTGCATCTCCAGATCCTCTGTCACCTTTCCATACATCTGCAGCCAACTTGATCTGATCCAACCCTGCTCTAAAACTCTGACTGCCCCATGCCACTCAAACATAGGACCTTAATGTTCTGTCCACCTTCACTCCCCCTCCAAGACCCTAGAACAAAGCCCCCGGGACATCCATCCCTTCTTCCCCTAGAGTTACTTAGCCTGCTGTTCTGCCTTCCCTTCGCCCACTGATAATCACCTGTTTCTCTAGACAAATGACTTAACCTCTTACCGTCTGTTCATGCAGTCCTCTATCGGCAAACTACAGATAGTAATAAGGTAGTCAGGAGAGCGTGCCTCATTAGAACTCATTTGCTATTAAGCTGGGTGTGATGGCTCACACATGTAATCCCAGCACTTGGGAAGCTCAGACAGGAAAACTGCAGCAAATTCCAAGCCAGGATGAGCTAGAGTGAGATCCTGTCTTAACAACAAAAACTCTCATTTAATCTAACAATCCAGAAGGATAAACTCCAATACCGGCCCCTCCCAGGCTGGAAAGCTAAAGCCCAGAGAGTATAGTGGCTCGCCCAAAAACCTCTGGACCAGGCCTGCTCCACTTAGGCCTTTCGACTTCCAGGCCAGCGCTCCGGTAGCTGCCCACACCCTTCAGAATAGAAGACTGCTGAAATCCAAGGACACCCACCACAGGGCAAACCCAACAGCTCGTGGGTGGAGAACAGAGCCGCTGAGTCTTGCTGAATGCAACTTGGAAAGGCCTGGCGTAAAGGAGAGCATGCACAGCCGGCTTTGGCGATAGGATGGGGGAGGGAGAAGAGAAAGATGACTTGGCAGGACCAGGACACAGATGCCACACAGAGGGACGCCTCTGTTTGGTCAGCTATGGAATGCTGAATTCTGTTCCCAAGGGACAGCTCCCTGTTCTCAACTGGCGCTGCTCTCCCTGCAGAGGCAGAGGCAGAGGCAGAGGCCTTGGCTTTTGTCACTCCTACCCTCCTGGCTCACGAGCTTCTGTGCGTCTGTAGTGTAGACTCCGGCTACGACCCAACCTCCCGAACCTCACCGCATCACCCTGGGAGCTGGAGTGGCCAGGAGGCGGGGCAGGGCTGGTCCGCAACTACCGCGCCCCTGCAGTCTTCCGGCAAACGCCGCCCCCTTTTTCACCCAAACTTGGGGCTCCAAAGAGAGACTCCCAACACCTCCTGCTAGGACTAGGTCCCGCCCCCCAGCTATCCCAGTAGCTCCCCAGAGTGGTTGGGGACAGGACATCGGGGTGGAAGGGGTGGGGGACAGTCCCCGGTCGCAAGCTCCTGAGAAGAGTCTCCCCCACCAGCAACTGAGACTCCCTAACCCCTATCCTCAGTGCAGAGAGAAGCGGACCCGCGCTCACCCAGAAGACGATGTTGAAGCCAAACAGGAAGTATTTCCCGCAGCAGCCGACCTCAGGGTCCTGGAATTGCTGGTGCTTGCTGGGCATGGTGAGCGGCCACCTGATGCCCCGGGAACGGGAGCCGGGGTCCGGGCCAGCCCTCTGCAGGCCACCCAGGCCGGGAGCAGCCCCGGGCCTAGCCCGGTGGCTGCAGCTTCATGGTCAAAGCCACTCAGCTCACCGGCTGCCCCGCCCGCTGTGGCACCGCCCCCTGTGCTCGGACCGCCACACCCGGAGTGCGGTGCCCTCATCTGACCCCGCCCTCCAGCAGCGCTCCGGCCCCGCCCACAGTGTCAGTCCACACCCCTCCCCAGCACGGCTCGGCCTTCCTGGAGCTCCGCCCACGTCCCGCCCCAAGTCCGGTTCAGTTCTCACGGAGCCCCGCCCACATGTACGACCCCGCCCCCAGCCGGGCTTAATCCTCCCAAGCCCCGCCCATACCTAGCCGCTGTCCTCCCACAGCCCCGCCCACGCCCCGCCCAAGACTCTGCCCTAGCCAACCTGTTCTCGAGCCCCGCCTCTAAACCGGGCCCCGCCTCTGATCCGCCCCAGACCCCGCCTCCAACCCGCCTCAGTTCTCCTGGAGCTCCGCCCTACTCAGCCTCAGTTCTGAGCCACGGTCCGCCTCCTTGGAGCCACGCCCAAAACATCGGTTT
>JADRCD010190684.1:0-11006 GCA_019843815.1 Montemys delectorum | reverse complement strand
TCCCTGCCTTGATGGACATAGATTCTGACTCTCTGGAACCTAAGGTTCCTATAGACTCTCTCTCCTTGTGGTGGTTTATATGTGCTCAGCCCAGGGAGTGGCACTATTAGAAGGTGTGGCCCTGTTGAGTAGGTGTGTCACTGTGGGTGTGGACTTTAAGACCTTCATCCTAGCTGCCTGGAAGCTAGTATTCTGCCAGCAGCCTTTAGATGTAGATGTAGAACTCTCGGCTCCTCCTGCACCATGCCTGCCTGCCTGTCATGCTCCTACCTTGCTGATAATGGCCTGAACCTCTGAACCTGTAAGCCAGCCCCAATTAAATTTTGTCCTTTATAAGAGTTGCCTTGATCATGGTGTCTGTTCACAGTAGTAAAACCCTAACTAAGACACTCCTATAAGTTACTTTGGTCATAGCGTCTCCTCATAGCCAGGAGGAGAGTAACTAAGGCCGAGATTATCGAGTAAAGCAATTCCTCCTCAAAGTTCAACCTAAATATCACACCAGAGATCTGGTAACAGCATAAATCGTTCATGGATCCCATAAAATTTACGCAGCCCTTCAAACATTTCCAACCTCTGCTCTAAAGAGAAAGAGGAGGCAAGGCAGAAATGGTGGAGGACGGGAGGAGAAAGGAAGGATTCAAAACTGAAAATGTCCTACCTCCTGCTACCCAGGATGCCCAAAGCATGTCTAAGTGAGCCATAAGACCAAAGATCTCGCTGGGCGGTGGTGGCGCATGCCTATAACCCCAGCACTTGGGAGGCAAAGGCAGGCAGATTTCTGAGTTCGAGGCCAGCCTGGTCTACAGAGTGAGTTCCAGGACAGCCAGGGCTACACAGAGAAACTCTGTCTCGGAAACACCAAAAAAAAAAAAAAAAAAAAAAAGACCAAAGATCTCTTTATCTCTCTATGCAAACAAGATGAAAACTGGTTTAGTAACCCACACAAAACTTATAAAGTTGATATTTCTGGATGCTGGTCATTCTATTACCCAGGGTGGACCCTGCAGAACCCTTTATCCATGTGTGTCTGACTCATCAGTTAACAGAGTACAGCCATGTAGAGTAGAGGTGCTCTGTACATGTGGCCAGAGCAGAAATGGAAACTTAAGGGTTCTTTGGGAAGTCAGTTGTGTTAGATGGTGTTTTGCTGGGGCAAACACCTGAAGGGACATTTCACTGAAGCAGACACAGGTGAAAGGATGTTCTGCTAAAGCAAGCATGTGAAAGGACACATGATGAAGGATTCTTCACTAACAACACACATGTATTGGTCCGCCTTACACTGTGTAGTTGAGCTCCTTTTGATGTGACTCCATAGAGAAAAATGCACCAGAAAACTTGTGGTGGTGTGCTGTGGCTTCTTGCCACTTCGGTAGATTTGGGCTGATTGGCTGAGTGATGCCAGCTGAGACAGACTCTGGTGCTGAGGGAAGACGTGTGGTAAGGCAAGACACGTGGAAGGCATGCGATGTCTGGCGGGGGTATAAATAGGACTCAAGGGACTGGAAGAAGGGCTTGGCTTTCTTGTAGAGCGAGCTATGCAACGCTTGTTGGTCTTTGCTGATCTTCACTTGGCCGAGAGAGGCACAGCCGAGAACTTCTCCTATCTTCCCTGCTGACTCGTGCAGATTCGGCTGAGGCCTGGCTGTCTCCGATAGGTTGTGCCACCGCTGCTGATTCATGTTTGCAATTCTAATTCTACTGAACTGGACTGCCGGTGTATCTATGAAGTGTTTGTGAGTGGACTGAGCTGCTGTGGCTGACCTGTGAACTCAACTGCTGATTTCCTGACAGCCCAAATGGTATTTGAACAACTTCTACACAGGTCCACTTTCCCCATATCCTTTCTTTTCCACTACTCCTAGTGGGTGGTGGGCTAGAAGGGAGGTTAAAGCATTTAAGAACCATTATTAAAAGTAGGCTTTGAGCCGGGCGGTGGTGGCACATGCCTTTAGTCCCAGCACTTGGGAGGCAGAGGCAGGAGGATCTCTGAGGCCAGCCAGAGCTGTACAGAGAAACCCTGTCTCGAAAAACCAAAAAAAAAAAAAAAAAAAACAAAACAAAAACAAAAAACAAAAAACAAAAAAAGGTAGGCTTTGAAAAAGATTAAAGCTACAAAGAGCACCTGCAGAGGGTGCACGGGAGGCACACAGGAGAGCTGCAGACTGTCCACTCCCATACCAAAAGAAGACACACCGTACACACCTGCACTCCTCAACCCCATTCCTCATAGCGCCCCCACCCCACCCCACCCCACTTTTGTTGTCTTTTCTTTTTATGGGTTTTCTTTTTATTATTTTATATGTGTGTCACAGAGATCAGAAGAGACAACAATTGGGTCCCCTGCAACTGGAGTTATAATGGTTGTGAGCTACCACTTCAGTGCTGGGAACCAAACTTGAGTCTCTCTACAGGAAGGACAGGTACTCTGTTTCCTGTTTAATTTTTACACTCATACACATACCCTTTATATGTGAGTGTTTGCCTACATGAATGCCTGTGACCCACATGTAAGCCTGGTACCTAAGGAGGCCAGAAGGGGAAATCAGATCCCCAGAAATGGAGTTATAGGCAGATGGTTGTGAGAATCCATGTAGGTGTTAAGAATTGAGCCTAGGGTTACTAGAAGAACAATCAGCGCTCCTAACCTCTGAGCCATCTCTCTATCCCAAAGCTTTTGTGTATGGAGTGGGGTAAGGGGGGGACAGGTGAGATGGTCCAGACAAAGTCTCACTGTGTAGTCCAGACTGACCTCAAGCTTGCAATCCTCCTGCCTCAGCCTCCCAAACGCTAAGGCGAAAACATTTCCACCAGCATGTTCTTTTCTCCTCAGGACCTTTTAATCAATCACAAGGTAAAAATGAACCCACTGCCTGAAAGAACCTTCCCTGAGGGGAGCAGCCAGAACTGGTGGACGCTGCTGTGCTGCACAGGATCAGGAGGCAAGATCATACCTCCGGGGTCCTAAGTCCAATAATGAGTGCTTAATGAGATACAGAAGAAAGAAGAGTCTGACTGACACCAAGGCTTCTAGAAAATTCTTACTGCTACAAAGTTTCCAGTTTAATCATATTGATCTTTGCAGTTGTTTCCAAATGTGATAGCTCAAAGCAATAAAAATGCATTTTTACTACATTTCTTTATTGGAGCAGGCATGCATGTGGAGGTCAAAGGGCAACTTATAATAGCAGGGTCTCCCACCGAAGGATCAAACTCAGAGCCAGTTTGATGTCAAGTATCTTTACCCCCTGAGCCATCTCTCACCAGTCCATAAGATGTTTTCTCATAGGCCAGAAGTCTAAAATCTTCCTTGACTCGCCCCCCCCCCCAGCTCTGGTGGTGTCTTTGGCTTATGGCTGTATCATTAAAATCTCCGTGCCTATTTTAGCCAATAACTCTAACGAGTTGCAAATCAGGAGTATTATCTCCATCCTGCACAAGCAGGAGAATTAACTCACATCATTAGGTAGGAAGATGTGCTGTGGTAGCATTTCCTGACACTCCTCCAAATGCTGTCTTTTTCCTATACGTCAACACAGTGAAGGCCAAGACCCTGTCCCTCCTTTACCTTCCACAGACCGTAGCGTGCCTCTCCCCGGCATCCCTCCCCCCCCCCCCCCCCCCCCCCCCCCCCCCCATTCCCCACTGGACAGTTGTCCCTCTAACTACTAAACAGCAACTGTGAGTCCCAGTGGACCTCAGTGTCTACGAAGATGGCCTCAGTACCCACAGAGACAAGGCAGGCTTAAGGGGCAGCGAATGAGCTCAGGACAGCTGGTGACATCTCCTTTCCTGCAATCTCACTCCTAGACCATCCACTATAGCTTGTGTGTTGCTGCCTCTCACAGTCACATCCTTTCCCTTGCACATCTGGCGAGGAGTGAGGGCAGTGACCCCCATCAAAGAGGAAGGAACTGGAAAATATTTTTAAACATGACTGAAATACATTCACAAAATGAGTTCCTATTCCCCAAGCATTTACATTTTTAGGTGTTTTACTTTCAACTATTAGAGGGGAAAAAAAAGCTACATTCCTGTTTAAATGAGCTAAAGATAGCTTATGAGCCTTGGTATTTCTTCCCTGCCAACTGACACAGTTAGCTCAAATGCCCACTGACATCAGATGCAAAGCTTTATATATTCAATCATATCCAAAATGGACTAAATGAGCTTATTAATGGCCACTTAGTGACCTTCGCATAACCCTGTGAAACTTCAACCTGATAGCTGTTACCCACTGATGAGATGGGTCCTCATCTGACCAAAACTCATCAGTTAGGCATGGGATGCGCCCCCTCCTTCACTGGTCTCAGACAGGGAGAGACACTTCTCAGGCCACCTCATGCCAGCACTGTCCAACAAAGCATGCGTGTCACCGTCTCTTCCCTTCACCAGTCCCAAGCCCTTGAAGCCACTGCAGTCACCTCAACAGTCCTTAGGCAAAGGGAAGAGAGGGGATGAAATTATCTTGGGTATTCTTCTTGCCTTGGGGGAAAAAAAGTCCCTTAAATTGACCTGGAGATAGCTGGCCCTAAGAGAAAAGCTTCAAGATGCCTAGGCCCTGTGGAGACTACAGCCAAGTGCTCTGCCCACATCCCAGACACCCTCGTGGCACCCTGCTCTAGGCTAGCAGGCCCAGGCAGGCCCTCTCCTCCCCACATACAGAGGGGACATTCTGTGATATTTTCCTAGTCTTGCACTCTGGGGTGTGAACCCTGCTGGCTTTTCATAATTTAGCACGCAGAGCCCAGGAGCTAAGGGTTTAAGGAGGAAAGGGGGCAGATAGATAGCCAGGTGTACTGAGGTAAAGATAGCCAAAAATAAGGCTGACTGGCAAACTCCAGCCCTCTAGAAGAGAAGGCCAGAGGCTCAGAAGCTCAAGCCTAGCCCGGGCCACATAAGATCCTGTCTCAAGAAAACAAACCAACAAAAAGAGTGTAACTTCTTTGATTGTCTATATCCTTACCCAACTACGATGGTAAGGAAAGGGGGTTAAAAAAAACAAACAACAAACAAAAAAATCCCAAAGGATTACGGGGTTAAATAGTGCGTGATGAAAGAGAAGGTCGATTCCTTCACAGGAATCATCTTGGCCACAAGCCTTCCCATGCAGCACCTCCCTCTCGTCCTCCCTTTGAACCTCCAAGACAGCAAGCAGGTGATGCCATATAGCCCGACTGCCTTCTACCTATGCCATTATTAGAGCTGAGACAATACCAGTGTGACCCTCCTTCCCCTCGGGCTCTAAAAGAGCACCTCACACAATGCCTGGCGCCAGAGGCCTCCAATAAACGTTGGCTGAATGAATGACTGTGAACTCACTTACCACTTACATTTAATTACCGAGTAAGCCAATAGTGATTCCTACTTATAGGACAGATTACACCGTGGCCATAAAGTCATCTGCCAACAATAGCTCCGGGAGCCCCGAGCATAACAAAGCATGTTCAACTGCTCATGCAGCATTGCACCTCTTTATAGCTGGAAAGTCAGGGCCAACCCTGAGCTTTGATAAACAAAGCTTACTTACAGGATGACACTGAGCAGAGCCATCAGCCAGTGTGGCTGCACTCAAGTCTCCTAGAACCACCAAGCCAAGAACCTTCAGGCCATTCGGCAGCAGCCAGCTGGTAGACGTCCGAATTGAAGTAGGCCTTCCTAAGTTGCCTAGCAACCACAAATGCTGCCCCCAACTGGCTACCACCCTCAGCTGGGCTCGATCCATTTAGGACCTCCAAGGATGTCAACCAGAAAACCAACACTTGCTTCCTGGCTGTGTGTGGTCTCACGTGTCTGTAATCCCAGCAGACAGGAGGATCAGGTGTTCAAGGTCACAGCTACAAAGCCAAGTTCAAGGCCAGTGTAAAGCTACTTGAGACCTTTCTAGGGAGAGAGCAGAGGAAGAAGGGGAGGGACTAAGAGGGGAAGGAAGGGGTTAGAGGGCAGGGAGGTATAGGAGAAGGACGTTTTCCGTTTCCTAAGATTTGCTTCCTAGCATTTATATTATAGAAGTGTTAATGGCCTATTCACTAATATTGTATAAAGGCATCCACTTAACCACAATAGAAACAAAACAAAAACAGTAACAAACAAACAAACAAACAAAAACAGCCCACAGTTTAGACTTCCTTAGGCAGCTACCAGGAGACTGAAGGTAGACCAATGTATTCCTCCCAAGTACACTACAGAGGTCACACTCACAGGCCCTGAGTAACCAGGCAGGATCCTTAGGAACAGGATTCACCATCTGGAAGTCCAAGAACAGAGAGCCCTGCCACGCTCCCAGCTCATGAATATCCACATACATCCCACTTCCCAGAGTGACCACGCTGAATAAATCCCCCTCTCCTGCCTTCCACTTCCAGCTTGACTATTTTAATTGTCTTGTTGAGGGCGGGTAGCAGGAGTTAACCTGGGGCACAGGTCAATGTCACACAGGCTAGAATGGACCCAAGGAGACAGATCTTCAGTAGATGCCTGGTAACTGTGAGGATACGGAGAAACAGGAAGTACTGGTGGGAATTTAAATTAATACTGCCAACATGGAAAACAATTTTGCCTTCGAAACTTTACAGATGAACAAGCTATGGTGCCTCACATTAATCCCATCGCTCAGGAGGCCGAGGAAGGGGAGAATGATGAGTTCAAGACTAGTCTAAGCTATAAAAGCAAGATCCTATTAAAAAGAGTCATTTTCTGACACAACTGCCACATGATCACAAAACCCTATTATGGAGTATAGTTCCAAAAGAGAAGTTGACAAATGTCTGTCTGATTCTTCTATTGCTGTGATAAAACAGTGACCAAGGCAAATAAGAGAGGGAAGGGCTAATGTGGCTTATGGCTCCAAAGGTCCTGGAGCCTGTCATGGCGGTGTGGGGGTGGGGAGGGGGAGGCTGGAGGAGGAGGGAAGCATGAATGGTGGCTGGAACTAGAAGCTGAGAAGTTACATCTTAAACCACAGAGCAAGGAGCAGCTGCAAGGGAGAACTGGATTTGAAATGTCAAAGCCCACCCCCAGTGACGTACTTCCTCCAGCAAGGTCACACCTCCTGTGTCTACCCAAACAACACGCACCCAAGGGACTAAGAATCCAAAAGCGTATGGAGAACACGTCTCAGTCCAGCCGTCACAACAGCTCCTGCTTACGACAGCCCTGTTCACAGGAGCAGTGGAGGCACCCAAGCGGATACTATTAAGGTTCAAAACAAAAAACAAAGAAATCCTGGTGTTTCCAATGCATGGATGAAAGTAGGAGGCATTATGATATGTTGATAATTATGAGATTACCAAATATGGGGCAAGCATTATATAATGCCACTTGTATGTAGATCCTAGAAAAAAATTAGACTTTTCAAAGTAGAGTGAAAGGGTAGAGGCCTAGGAGAAGCTGGTTATGAGCTACACGACAGAACATTTCACTTAGATTAAGAAGTAAGTCCAAGAGACCCATTATACAATGCAGTGGCATGCATACATTAGCTGCCCAGGGCCAGTCAATCATGCATATTTCTAAACACTAGGAATGCCTCCGTGTGTTTACCATGCTTCAGAACATCATTATGTCTGTCACTAATAAAACAACCAGAGACCAGCTAAAGCAAAACTGGTAAGACAGGAGCCCTGATCCCAACACAGGGCCACGGCAGGCTCGGGCCACGGCAGGCTCCGCTGACAGCTTCGGACAGGAGCCAGCTGAGTGAGCTCTCTGGCCAGACAGGGCCATCAACAGGTTCTACTGGACTCTTGAGTAAGAGACTCTGAGTAAGAAGAACCTGACCTCTGGGCCAACTGAGCGCCTCACGTAACTAAAGGCAGGTCTTGGCTTAGTCACCTGCTCCTCTGAGATTAACCCAGGAAGTGATCTACTGGCTTTGAGGTTTTCCAGTGGAGGAAGGAGTTCACGCCCAGGATGCTAAGGCTCTCAGTGGCGCCGCAGGAAGCAGCAATTAAAGGTTGCCAAATTTTGGGGACTTGTTTCAGCAGCAAACATCCCATGGAACCTGCCTGGTTCCTAGGATGCACACCTGGCAGGGAAGCCTTCGCTTCTTCAATGTCAAATACACGCATCCCCAAACACTCCATTTTGTTTACGTGTGTGCTATGAACCTACAACCTGTAGTAATGGGGGTGCTTTTGAAAGTCTTAAGATTTCCAAGGGAAAAAAAAAAATCTACTGTAAAATATCCTCCTATCCCACAAGAATGAGTGTGAAGGGAGCAAAGATTCATATCTATGAAGGTAAAATATGCATTTAACTCAAGAGCACCCAACCAATGAAGGTAGTGTGATGGGGAGCAAGCGTGCGCTGGCTCACTGCTCAGAGGGAACCTCCGCTAGAGGCAAGGCCTTTTGATGGATCCGAGCCTTTTCTAGACAAAGCCCTCCTCAATTCCTCGTTCACCATTTCCAAACATTTCCTATCGGGCTGACTATGGTAGGTGAAGCAGCTCACAGGCAACCCTTGTATCCTCAACTTTAAATTCCTCGTAGTTCTCATTATAGGATTAAAAGCAATATGCTTGCATCTTGTTATCCCATCGCTGGCCATTTCTCTTGATTCCCCGCCTTTTGGGGTAAAATTGCCAGTGAAATCAGAATCCCCAAAGCAGTTTGCTACTCAACAGCAGCTGACAAACAGTACGGCTGAAAATGGGAAGAAAATGAATAGTTTAAGATTACGTTTTGTTGGGGCTAGAGAGATGGCCTACTGTGGCCAGGTCTGGTAGCATATGGCCTTTAATCCCAGTACTCAGGAGACAGAAGTAGATGGATCTCTGTCGAGTGTGAGGCCAGCCTGCTTCGACATAGCAGCAGCTCCATAGTGAGATCCATTTTAAGAAAAAATTAAATAAGAAATAAGAATGCCCATTTGCTCCTGCAGAGGAACTAAGTTCAGTTCCCAGCACTTACATCTGGCAGCTCACAAGCTCCAAGGGATCAGATGCCTACGCTTCTGACCTCTGACCTCCACAGGCACTGCACTGTGCAAATACCCAAAGACCACATATACACATTAGAAGTAAAAATTTTTAAACACCTATGTGTGTGTGTTTGTGTGTACTGAACTCAGGCCCTCATACACATACATGTATATATACATAATATATTTATATATTATGTAAGCACATGATATGAATGTATCTTTGTGGCCAGGTATACTGTTGCATGTCTGTAATCCCAGCATTCAGTTGGCTAAGGCAGTGGGATTGTCAACTCAAGGCCAGCCTGTGTGCCCACCCACTATACAGAGGTCAGTCCATCACTCTGGTCTCCCCCACAGCCATCCTTACTCAGTCCTCTCATTAATAGTTCTAGAGATGAGACAGTGTTGTGAATAGCATGTGTGCTTAAATGGTACCCTAAATTCATGTAATTACACTCACGGCACCTCTGAACTCGTGAGCCCTCCTACTGCCTCAATTTTCTGCCTCAGAATATAAATTATGGGTGTAAAGAATGAAATATCATCTGTAGGCTACAGGGAAGATGGTGGGTACTTGCCTAGCAAGCATCAGTACCTGACCTAATCTCCAGTACCACATAAGAGTGGGTGTTGTGGTTAAGATCTGTAACGCAGCAGGAGGAGTGTACAGGCAGGACATCCGTCATCCTTGACTACACCTCAAGCTGGAATCCAGCCTGGGCTACATAAGATCCTGCCTAGGAATAAATTAATGAAGTGTCACAGGAGCTCACAGAGACTCAACCACCAACCAGAGAGCATGCGTGGGACGGACCTAGGTCCCCTACATATTTGTAACAGATGTGTAGTTTGGACTTCATGTGAGACCCCTAACAAGCGGAGCAGGGGCTGTCTGTGACTCCGCTGCCTGCCTTTGGGTCCCTTCCCCTAACTGGGCTGCCATGTCTGGGTCCCTTCCCCTAACTGCCATGTCTGGGTCCCTTCCCCTAACTGCCATGTCTGGGTCCCTTCCCCTAACTGCCATGTCTGGGTCCCTTCCCCTAACTGGCTGCCATGTCTGGGTCCCTTCCCCTAACTGGCTGCCATGTCTGGCCTCCGTGGGAGAAGCTGCTCCTAATACTACTGCTATTTGATACATGCCAGGGCAGGTTCCTGGGAGGTCTTCCCTTCTCTGAGGGAAAAGGAGAGAGTGGTGGGGAGAGGGAAGATGGGGGGAGAGGAGGTGAAGAGAGAGGGAGGGACTGGGATGAGAGGAGGGGAAGCGTAGATCAGGATGTAAAGTAAACAAATTAATGAAAAAATAAAAATAAATAGTGGGAGAGGAAACGAAGGAAGGTTCTCCCCTTCTGCCATGTGATCTGGGAATCAAATTCCAATCAGGCTGAGCCAATGTAACCCCCAATACTCTATATGTATATAATAATACTCTATGTGTATGTAAATATATGCATGTAAAGTACATGTGACAGAGACAGAGGGAAGAGGGAGATGGGGACTCACACATGCCACAGACATGTGTGGAGGCCACAGGATAGCTTTATGGAGCTGAGTCTCTTTCAACCTTTGTAGGGGCTCTAAGGATCAAATTGAGGGTGCTAGGCTTGCCCAGCAAAATCCTTCTGGGCCATCCATCTCACTAACCCTTGATTTATTTCATAAAACAAAACAAAACAATGACAGTGACAAAACTGTTTTATCAAGTAAGGTTCCCTAACACATAAAACTAAATGTCACTATGAAGTGATTGCTCTTCCCAGGTTATCAATGATTCCAGAAAGAATATCGTTAGCACACCTAAAAATGCAGGAAATGAGTAACTACAGATTTATAGATTTATGTTATTTATGTCTACGCAAGTAAGGACACAACGCACACAGTGACCTAGGACATTTTCAAAGTTTACAGAGAAGATTTAGGCTTTAAAATGTAAACTGAGCCAGGTGTGTGCCACACACCTTTGATCTTAGGGCTCAAGAGGCAGAAGCAGGCAGATGTCAGTGAGTCCTTGTCAAAAGAGGTGAAGGAGGCAGAAACAACATGACATCTTCTTATGTGTTGGATCTTCTAAAACATTTCAA